>DWQT01001294.1:0-17411 GCA_018244895.1 Myscelus amystis hages
ATTTACGCATGCCCTCGGTGGGGAGCCGGGGGTATGTAGGACTCCTGGCCGAATACGACCAGACTACCCACTAAAACGCAACGGTGTGTCTACACTCGCCTTTTGGCCGGGCAACGGGAACACTCTCGCACCCGTCTGCGGCCCGGCCGGCGTCGCCCGCGCGGTGTATGCGCGTTCCCTCCGCTGTGAGCAAGTATGCTCATAAAAATAACCCTAAAAATAAACCTACTATTAGCGTGAGATGTGCCCATAACTATTGTTAATAATAGTTACGCAACTTGATTAACTATAATATGAATGCAATGAATGTTACTCACAAACTCATATAAATATTTAAAAACATGGTCACCTGTAGTGTGCTCGTGCAACTGAGAACCGCATCATTCGTACCGAAGTATATTGATAATACCATAGTAAAGTCGAAACGATACTAGAAATCCTATTAAACATAAACATAAGCGTTCAAATAGTCCGCATGCCCCGCGTCAGTCAGCATTACTACTGTAGCGCATATCGATCTAGCGACACTTAACCGCAAAACACATTTGCCGACAAGCTCTCTCGAACCATTAAAATTAGGTTTTAATTTGCAGGCCACTAAGAAATATTATGATTTAATTGTAATTGCATTTTATGACGCATTCATGTAATACTGTTCATGTGGATATTCGGCAACAAAACTAATTTACTTTTTAGACAATTTCTAGACAAGGGTATTGATTTTTGAAAATGCCAAAGTAACCAAAGTACTTTCACAGTTAAAACATTTATAAATCGAATCCCTAAAAACAGAAGGCGAAAAAAATATTCTATCCCCTTTGATACCCAAGGGAACATAAAATAGTATCTCTCTGCCCACAGTAGATTAATTCCTTACCGTCCTATATGTAAATAGTTATAATCTGCGCGAGGGACTCAAGCCATTACAGAGGTATGCTTTCAGGAGCCTTCTTATCTAGTTCCTCTCTCGCCCTTATCCCGTTTACTATAACCCCATGTCGGCTAATAACTCATTGATCCCTTTCAAGATGACAGCCGTCGTCGTGCTGCCTTGAGCTAGTTTTTATGAAATTCCTGCAAATTCGGGTACAGTCAATCTATCTTGAACGATGTTTGATAATTGTGTTTCATGTTCTAAATTCGATGCCCATTCAGCTACAATTCTGTTATTACTTTTTATTGTTCGTTTTTCATACTGCATTGTAATTACGAATTCATTTACAAGTTCTTCCAAAATGGATGTGCTATGTTCCTTATATAATCAAGTTATTCAAGTTACTACAGCATACATACAAAGTGTTTCGTAATATATACGGGGTTTGTCAAATATACAGTCTAATATTTACCAACGGTGTGGGAGATTGCTAAGGATCGTAAATCAATTCCTACCAGAAGACCGTTTCTTTTGATATCGTAGTTTTATTAATAGATCCGATATCATTAATCTCTTTCGCTCGTTTAGCTCCAGAAGCGATGTTAAACCACTTTTTATAATTAAAGAGTCGTCGAGGCAATTATTTCTAACAATGATTCCTCTTCGCGTCACAAAAATCTTTTGAAGTAGGGTTAAATACTGGATTTTATTATATAAGGTACATTCATGCTTTGTTATGATTGCAAAACTGCTGTAACCGGAATTGTGACTTTATAAATGTGTATAAAATTTAATACCCTCGAAGAATGCATTTTTTAATGGTCCTTAGTGTCTTACTAATAAAACGGAAGGGAATCGGGAGATTAAAAATGTCTAGTTTAATATAACATTTTGGTCTTTTTTTGTGGAATATAAATTTGAATCAATTACGAGCACATAAATTGAGCTTTACGGCTTATGAAAATATACACGGCATCTAATTTGTATTCCGAAATGCTTCTAAGCATGCCCGAGGAGAAATCCACAGGACTTAAAATTCATGGGCCGGCAACCGGTACAAAGTTATACTTTCTATAAGTAGCGTGGGCATCAGTCATCCGAGCAGGTCCCGAGGGACGCAAGTTATTAAGGAAGGAGGGCTCCTCATAAATACGGCTTAGAAAATTAAAGCCTGTCCGAAACTACGGCCATTGTGCGACGGTAATATCGGGATCTAATATCCTTCCCATTATTACTGGGAGGAGGTTCTCATTTAGCCGGTGCACTAGAAAAATGATGCGATGGAGAACTAGTTGTTTCTTTATCCTGCAGAAGTTTATGAAATTTCTCGTCAGTCAAGTTTATAAATGAAACTTTACAAAGTTTAGAAAAGGATGATAAATTAAGACGGATAATTAAAGTCATCTCTCATAGAGCTATTATACAGGGTATACCAGACGATCCAACATTAATTTACCTTCAAATTTTGAACTCAATTATCTATTATTTATGCGAAGTTATATAAACATGAGTCAGGTAATGCATTTAAATAAGTGAAAATGCTTGGGAACGAAGCTGCTAGTTACAAATTGTCTGCAGTCATGCGCTCTGCATAAAGGCCAAAATGCAATTTCCATGAGCACTGACGGATACTTATTGGCTTCAAAATATTGGCGGCTGTAATTCAGCGTAGCGATGACCAATTTGTTTACGTACAGCAGTTACATTTTAAAAATAGAATAATTTAAAAACGGTAGGGCTAAAAGAGAGGTTATAGTAGGTAATCTAAAATGGTATAATTTTAGAAATAGTGAGTTAATATCACATTGAAATTAGTTGCGATTCTGTACAAATGGAGTACAGTTCAGAATAACTTTGCACGTGAAACACAGAACATCAAGCGTTCCGTAGCTGAAGGCATATTATGTACGAGTGGAGAGCAAACGAGAGACACGGCCCGCATCATTTGTCAATCTCCAGTAATTCGTCCGTTTCCCTCTGACGTCAGCTATAATAGGGTTGCCCCTTATTTGTCCGTGTATGTGAGGCATGTTCAAATTAACAGCGGGTTTGTTCCGCTGATGAATTTATAGTCGAACTTTGCTGCAATAGATGGATGGTAATAGTTTAACGCGGAACTATAGGTACGGCTCAGGTGAGGCGCGATACAGCTTTCCGTCAGAATCGTTTACCTTTTAAATCGATCTCAAATTACGACTTAATTTGTTTTGATCTTCGTTTTGTGATCCCCAGGGGCGATCGTTGCTTTGATATTGAGTATTCTATTAATTGGCAATCAAAGCTTTAGGCGAAACAATTAGCTTGCTTTAAATGTATCTGTTAAATTATATGCTTTGTTTTTGTATAACAAACGTATATAAAGTTATTTTGGATATATTTTAGGTCGGTCGGAGACGGTCGACAATGTTATAGTTAGTAATTTTAATTTTAATTCGATAATTAAGTAGTTTTCTACGTAAATGCGATACGAGGTTTATCTAAAAGATTATATTATTATTATGCATTGGGTTGAAAGGGTTCAGCCGGAAATATGTATTTGCCCACAAAGCATTTTCGAAAAGTGCTCACTATAGTTTTAATACAATAAGCAATTTCCACGTAGCATTTCATCGGAACGCGAATTCAAACGCAGTTATTGCTATAGAACTATGAAATTGTATGGTAGCTGGACGATTACGACTGGTCATTTGTGTCAACTCCGCGTCGTTATATATGACATAATGAGGACGGGGAGGAAACGTGGGGGTTCGTGCGGTCGTTGTTATTTTTCATACAAGCCGCGCGATGTGTGGTAATGCGTGATAGATATGTAATGACAAAATCAAGTACTGTCGCATATCCATTGGGACTTCAGATGCTTAATAAAAATTAGCTCGGCTCCAAATTAGAAAGCCTTGCTTTATCGAGGAAGTATTTAATTTTGATTGATGTACGTTAGTGCCCAGTAATTTCAGTGTCTAGTTGTAAGTTTGGTATAGTAAAATTTACAAGTCTTTCAACGATTTTTAAGAATATTTGATGCATAATTGTCGCTTCAGGGATCGCACGGGAATGTTGAAACTTTAAAAGGAACAAACCGAACAAAACGAATGGCTGTATGCAATTATTTTTATGGACATATAAAAGCGCAATAAAATAATCAATATCAGGATCGTAAAACACTAATAAGCTATCGGGAATCCAATAACTATTAAACTCGGGATGGATATAAAAGCTGCTCGAACGGGGTTTGTACGAGTTTTAGTTGAAGTTCCGGGGAAACGATACCGACATAAACGTCATTGATATTGATATAACAAAAAAATTATTTTTTGTTCATTGTTTGTCAAATATATTAATCAGGCAACAGATTCTAGTGGTAGGGTGTGACCCGTAAACTTTGAACGTAGAATTTGTCTAAATTCCATTACGATAAGTGATAATTACAAAATATGATTATCGACGAAATTAAGCCTGTCTCAGTAGCTGTACTAGTTATAAGTTTTTCTGTCGAATAGCGACACTAGAAAAGAAAAAAAAACCCATAATATTACCGTGAACGCAATAAAAATTTCCAACATGTCTTTTCTAGGCAGATATGGCGCAAAATGGAGAAATATATCGCCCTCGCTTTACTCGTACAAAACGCACTAAATTTTCTGTCCTATACACAGGAGTTCATACATTGCTATCGTTATTCGCTAGATGCACGCTATTTTCAAACGTATGTCTTCATACATAATGGCTGATGTAGCTTGAGTATCATTCCTTTATGTTGTACCCATGCAATTCTTTTAACCGAGGTCACAACTGTCAATATTTAACAAATTACGCCGAATATGTCATAATATCTTCCTCGAAGAGATTTCAGATTTATGTAGTTCGCTACGCTAAGAAAAGAACAGCTTGAAATTACAAATGATATACAAACTTTAAATCATACTCGTATACCTAAAACCGATGCAAATTAATGAATTACCATCTGTAATGTAAATGTAACGAAAAACGATCTGTTTAGTACTAGTTAATTCAACATTTACTAGTTGTAGCAAATATATTCCACTGAATCTAATAATACTCTGTGATATGAGTTTACTATCTAATTAGCTGGTAATGTTACAAAATTTTGCAGCAATAAATGGAATCCAATTACTAATTTAGTCGATTGTAACATTCCATAATTTGAGCAAATTGCCCATGCGACCCCACATCTCGCTAATAATTGTACAAGATGTGAATCAATTTGTCGGATTGCGCCCGAATGTGGGCAATAAACGGACCTCGTAAAGGTCTCTACGACTCCTATTCCGGATTAGAGAAACGCTTAAGGCTCGTGTATTAATTTTATTGATATGGTTCGCTTGGAAGTTTTATAGCCTGAAAAATAAAATAAAATTAGCACATCGCCTTAATGTTGTGTTTAGTAAATTAAAAAATTGTAATATGGGTGTTTGAATATTTTTGATACACCTGGATTCACTTCGGTAAACGCTACAACTTTAGTGACTGTGGATAGTAAAAGAGTATTTTTTCTATTCAGATCCATCATTATCGGAAAGTCATATTTATATTTGTTTATAACTAGTGACTTATTTTTAATCTATACATTTAGTTTTTTCAATTTATATACAACTAGTGGCGTCTGTCATCGATGCTTTTTAGAGAGGACCATTTTAGATAATGTTTTCAGAATAAGAACTTTAGATATAAAACCAATTTAGTATTAGGAAAACAATGTTGAACGGTCGGGTATTACTCGCAATAAAGTTAAAGGGCGATTACAGGAATGCCCATATAAATTGAGTAAATCGAGTTTCATTGGAACTCTTGAGATGGTTTAAGACGTCTTTTGTATCCGAAGAGCTCTTGTTGGTCAGAATTCACCATCTCTGTACGTTCAATACCAATTGCAATCGTAGAAATAGTCCCGTGTAATATTGAATTTTTCCGATAGTAAATTAATAAGGGTCTGTAAGGAAAGATCAGGCAGGATCATATTATATAACTAATAGACTAGTGTACTTGAATCTGGACTTAACGAATAAATATTGGTATTAGCGATTGGGTTATGCGAAAATATGGAACAGTATTATTGACGTGTCCATAAATTGGAATTTGTAAGTATCCGGAGCAGTTGACCGCCAGCGCAGAACCTTTCGGGGGTAACGGCCTGTGATTCCTCCGGGAGCCGAACACGGTATCCGGTGAACGAGAAACTCAGCTCAGCAGAAAATCACCGGCAAATCTTTAATGGACCCAGATATTGGTAATCGTTTTTTAATGCACGCAGTCTCCGGGGCCGAGCTTTTGCAAATATGATTGTTAAGTTTTTTTAGCCCTTTTATTGTTAAGTTTTTGTATTTCCATGAAATAAAACAGTATTTTCTCATGCATTACAATAGCTGTTAACATAATTTTGTCATGCTCTGCATCTGTTCTGTGCAATGCAAGGCATGCAAACATCTTTGTTTGTGAATGTGGAGGAAGCAGCATTTATTGATTCTACTTAAAGCATGTAGGATTTTAAATTGTCATATATAAAATCGTCCATTACGTCCATAAAATTATTATAACGGTTCTACGGACATGGTCCTCGATCGCGTTAATATATCAAATAAATTCGCTATCGTGTTACGGGATAGACGTCCTGAATGGAGCCACTAATTCCCGAATTTCGCTAGTTAATAACAGTTAGAGGTATTTGACGCCGTACTGAGCTACACTTAATGGATTAAATCCAACGTTCGAACGATCGATCGTTTAGAGACTGATAAAACTTTTGCATGTTCCCTCGTTAATAGTACTTCGTACAGCGGGTGCGACAAAAGATTTTGCGCTCGAACAAAGTAGACTAGATTTACCATTATCTGCAAAATAATCTCTAAACTTACAATGTAGTACCGAGCATAATCGATTGAACGGTTTCTGAATTGCTAAGTGAAATGTTTTCCTCAGATCTCCGAACAGAAAGTAATACGTGGGCTGTCAACGTTCCCAATAAATAGTGTAGTTGTATTTAAATTGCATTTTGTTCACTTATTCTGTTGTATTACTTTCAATTTTAAACAGTTTTAGACTTAAAATAATGTAATCGTATTGTTATCTAGCGTTTTCTTGAGCATGTTCTTAATAAATAATATAAATTTGCGCCTCGAGACCAAAGAAACGTTTTCATTTAGTTCGTAAGAATTCTAAAGCGCGCCGCCTTGTGACTTCCTTAAATTTATATTTTAAAGATTTTCCGTTCGCTGGATGTAAAAGGGTCACGTAGTGCTCCGCACCTTGCTTTAGTAGGTCAGTGGGAATCCACTCGAGAGCCTTCGTCTCCAAGTTCGGCTAACTTAGTTTGGCGTCAGCTCCTCGATTCGACCTGAAATTTTACAACCGCGTTTAAAAGCTCTTTTGATTTAAACAGGAGAACCTCTACTACGGAGGACTTTTAAATATTCAAACGGTAATTAGCTGTAATATCATTTAGTGTTTAGTCGGCGTAGATACGTATATTAATAACAAACATTGTGTTATATCGGATTTTACCGCTTTATCTGTTTCGCTTTCAAGTTGGAATGCTTACTTCAAGGAATCAATTATAATGTTTTTATTACGTCATGTTTTTTGTTAGGACTTCTTTTTTCGAATATCATGTTATTTGTTGTTTGTTGTCATTACATAAGTGTAACATTCTAGGCAGTTCAACTTAAAGGTGACAGTGTGTCACAAACTTTACAGTGCTGGTACTATCGCCTTTTGAAGAGTGTAATCCACTGTTAGTGTCTGCGTGAGAATATCACTGCAACATCTACCAGTCAAACACTAGTAATGGCATTGCAATACTCCGGCTTTAAAGATGCGAGATGAAATATTTGGATATGAGATATTGTGTTTTTGTAATCAACAGTAGCAATCACACAGTAGCAAATCACAGACTCGTTGTCTGTGGTTGCGACATACCAGCCGCGGCCGGCGAGCAGTCGCTTGTTTGTGGTTGGTTACATTGATCTTTATCGTTTTGTTTTTCTTTCTGATAATACTGTAAGCAGTTGGCGCATAATCTTTACCTTTTGCATTGAGTTTCGGTATACCGGACACGACGGTTTTACGTATAAACATTAAATTACTATATTATCTACTAGACCGTAGCCCAGATAGGTAATTTGTGCCGCTGTGCTGTATAATAATTGCTTGTGTAATACAAATTGCGTCTGACTCCTCCGGGATAGAGGACGCGAGAAATAATAGGCATATAATCAGGATCTATTGAATCATTAGCTCCACCGTGTATGTATATAATCGAGAAGCGTTGTGTTTTCCCGATAGTAAAATGTATTGATAATACTGTTTACTTACAAGTCTTTGATAAATAAATTCGCGTGTAAGTTTTTTCACATACTTGTTTTCGTTTATACCTACTACTTTTAATGTAAGTACTCGTATACTCGTCTACAGCTCTTGATAGGGGTTACCTATGTGAACTTTATTAGTATTCACAAGTTCCGGTTAAAAATTTTGGTACAAAGGCAAAGTGTAAAAAGAAGGAGCAAAGTAACTATTAAAGAACTAACGGAAAGTATGAAAGAATTTATTATGAAATAGCTAAACTGATCTAACATAATTTTTTAAACCCATTTCATAGTAATGTAAATATTGTACCAATTTCATACACGACCATTTAAACAAAGAAAGCAAAGCTAACTTTGGTAACCAGACTACTGAATAACTACATTATATATGAATTTCTAAATATATAGACGGAGTGCGTGATATTATTCATGCTTTAACAATAGAGTAAATATGCCTTGTTATTTCTGTTATGCTGAGATAAATAACGTGGTGGAAATAATAGGGTTCTAATACGCACACTATTACAGCGTCTGTCTGGTGAACGCCGTATTCCCAAGCGATTGAATATTGTTTCTCGTCTAGAAATATTCACAAACACAACGAAGCTACGATCTTTGCATACGCCGTCTGTATTCGTATTTATTTTATCATTTTCTAAAACAATAAAAAATGTGCGCTATGTGTATATAATAGGTATTAATTTATCTTGTTGAGATCTTATTTATTTCTGTACCTATCATACCCTCAAACAAGGTTCCTGAGTAGGCAGTCAGAGGTCACTGATGGCAAATATCTCTATCATTACCGACCTGCTCCATCTGCATTCATCTCTCTCTCAAATTAACGTAGGTTTTGGAGACTGCAAGGATACGCAAAATTGATTAATTGACATTACCAAAATGCATATGTGACTGTTTTGAGTCACATCTGTAAATAATAATCGATGGTTTTCATTAAAAAACCAGTCCTGTCCTAAATATGGATTTCAAATCTGTTTTGCAATATATTTCACTTGGTGAATAAATCAGAATAATTTATGTAATTTATCTTTTTTGGTCTAGGTTAGAAGTTAAGTATTCGTATGCTGACTTCTACTAATAGATTCCAATCTGCACGCGCGTTCGAATTCGCATAAATCTTTTTTTGTATAAATATTGTATGAAAGCCGGAGGCGGAATAATGAACGTGATTGCTATTCCTAAATTAAAAATAACAAGCTATATCCCAAGAGATGTAAATTTATGTACCCAGGTTACCATTTATAGCGAGTCCGTAACAAACAAACCGTGTTTCTGGTCAGTGGAGCGGGCGTTTTACAAACTGCTAACGCAAATATTCGCGTTTGTGCCCACTGTATCAGAAAGTCATGTGAGATATATATTGGTGCAAGTCTAAGCGGTGCGCGATTTTCGGTTTATCTTAAGGTATTTGGCAGTAAGCGCTTTGAAGCGATGATTATGCTGGATTGTTAGCGGCGATGCTATTGAAACATGTTTTGTTATTGGCAATAACATTTTGTATAGTGACATGTTTTAGGTACAACTTCTTATCCGAAGCTAAAACCTATTTTGGGTCGCTGCGCTGAATACGTATTTTTTTTTCTAAATAGATCAAGATGGGAAGCATCATAAAATTGCCAAGCGTCTTATTTAAAATTATACTACTAAAGCAGAACTTTTACAGATTTTAAAGCGGTTCATATTCTAAAGTAGTAAAACGAAAACACATAACAAACGTGCTTGATATTGTACGCGCAGCTTGCCCCATATACAAGTGAAGAATAAACTTTGACTTAGTAGCCGCTGCATCTTGTACTTTAAGCCATTCTAGATCCAGTCGCCAACCCATTCGTCCGAATAACTGATATGAGACGAAGTTTGAATTGCAAAACTACACCGGAATTCGCCTACTTCAGACGAACTGTGCACTTTACATGCATCGAGTGCATTCAAACGTCAATGATATGTGAAGTTCTTTTGTTCGGTGCAACTAGAGTTGCCGTGGATTTCGGTCCACTGAGTGTTTACTACCCGTGTCGAATGCAAACGACTTAAAATATAAGATGCGACAGGTATTATTTCTGTAGAAATAGTATTAGATTCGAATTTGTGGAAATGATGTAAAATCTACTATTCAATAAAATCAATGTGACTGCAGACGAGACCACATAAGAAACAGCTACTAGGAATTAAAGAAGGCTTCGAAGCCTCGTTGACAAGTAACGATCAAGTGGTTCAGTTTCATTTTTAGCTAAGGATGAGAAGCAGACAGGTATTAAAACGGTCAGATACGGGATCAGTTGCCGAAGAGACGAAAATACTTATGAGACGGAACAAGACAATAGACCACTAAGATAGTCTCCTGAAGATGATTCTACAATTAACATTTTACTTGGCAAAAGTGCTTAAATTAGATTTGTCTTCATACGGTACAAAACGTGAGTACTTGCAAATACCCAGAGCTAAAGCAATTTAAGTTCCAGAACTATTTTATTTATTTATTCCTTGATACTTACATAAGTACAAATGGTTTAAGAAACCTATAAGTCCTTCAAGGCTTTTCTTGGAAAATCCGAAGGCTTTACAATTCAGCTCGTCCTCCGCGTATTAATCAAAACTCGATTGAATTGTTGGGCACTTATCAACGTCATTATCGGAATGATCTTGGAGGAAAGGACAGCGAGAGTGAATCATTTGTATTAATTATCCGAGAGATTCTGGCGGACGACTTTCTGAAGAATAGTAAACTCTAAACGGATAAAGATAGAGATGAAATTGAAATGACAAGCGAATGTAAGAGGATAACAGATTAAAATCCAGGTCTTAATTAGAAGGCGTTCGAACCCATCGCCGTTCCGCTACGAAGCGTAAAGATAGGCCAAGGAGTTGATAAAGTATCCCGTGTTATTTATGGTGGCATTTATTTCAGTTAGGATTTCTTGCGCCATTAGTTAGCTGTTTTAGTCGAAATATCTCGGATTACCCTTCTGCATAATGATACTCGTCACAATCCGTTGCTTGATTTTTAAAAATCATATACAATTTTATGATTGCATTGATGAATATTTTATTTTTACCATTGCATTTCAAAATTTCCAAATCATTTTTAAATAAAATTATTGTGAACTTTGTACTGATAATAACGTTAAACTGATAATAGGCACTGTTAAAACTGGTTTAAAAGTTTATTGTGTTAGAGAAACAATAAAATTTAATTACCCGGCAATTATTCAAATTTCTATCAACGATTCAAGTAAAGTAATAGAAAGTCAGTGTAAATATGTAGTGAACAACTCAGTTGGATATTTAAAATTAAAATTAGGTTGAGACATAATTATGATAGGTCACAAAAAATTCCAATATGTTAGGTACAAATTTTACGCGAATACAAACCGTCACTAATCCAGTATGACTAATCCAGGAACGTCAGCCGACTAACAATTTTCATTTATCAACGCACAATTGTAGTATCCAATAGTTTCCGGTTATGGATGTTATTGATATCTGCTAATCGACTCATCTCTGTTAAAGCATTTGATTCGCTTTGATTGCTTTTAGACTTACCTATTGTACGTATTTCGAGTAGATTCGGGAGCCTTTGATTTTTCTCATTAAAGACTTCGTGATTACAGCCGCTTTGTGGCGAACTGCACGTTTTACATTGCCTCTAAGGCGAATAATTGGCGCTGCAATGAAATTGCGATGTTTCCCACGTACTCTGTGTTCCGCTCAACTTCCGAAGTTCAGGTACTTGTTTCACCATTAGAATATCGACTAAAACCACATTTATCACGAAACATGAATCAGAAGCGAATGAAAAAAATATGACCTTTATCGACTTTCATAGTTATTGTAAAATGACAAATTGTAATTTGCTAAGTGAGATAGCGTATGATGTTTCTCGCTTACTCTTCCATAGTGGTATTAGTTGGTAGCTTTGATGAAACAAGAGCAGCAGACTCAGACTTGTGAAGTGGAGAAAGGCTGATTTGAAATGCTAATACTAGTCGAATTCCATTTGAGATTACGACCCTCAGTTCCTCAGTTAATACTAACATTCTCTGTTACTGCCGACAATGGAACCCGCGTTGAATAAATAAGCGTTAGAACGTTACGCCACGCAATGTTTTTGAATATTCGTACGGAGCAAGGTCTTGGATGTCTGTTGCTCTCTGAAATATAAATAGCACGGACAGTTGAACTTACCTGCGAGAGATAATGTACAGATGTGACCTCTTGGTGTATTTTCCTTTTGTTGATGTAAATTATTTAGTATTTCATAGTTTACTTATTTTTTGTATTGACATACATAGATATATCAGTTAGTCATATTCGTTTTTTAAAATGTTTCCTTCATGACCCCTTAATCATTTGTATTCGATGGCAATCGATAAGATACATTCTTATAAATATTATTATATGTAAATATGTTAATATAGACTTGAAGTTCCCGAAGAGGTAATCAAAACATTATTATTCATTTACGTGCTTTTTCCTCATAAAAAGTCATAGTTTAGGTGGTGTAGTATGTTAAATGTTAGCAGAATGTTCATAAGTTGTATTTGGAAATTCCTTATCTTTGGTTTCTTGGATTAATATTCAAAACTCGGAATGTCGTCGTTTATTGCGGTGGTCTGCACAATTTCGCGAAAAACATAAATTTAAGATTCCATAGTTAGACTTTGTTAATAAAGCGTGTCGTGGGCTAACTTTAAGTTCCCTTCGTTATCGTGGCTTCCAGCTCGGAAAGGCTGTTCGGGTTACGCGCTGAATATATAAACGGGAACTCTGTAACAGGCAATGTTTTTGAATATTCGTCGACATGCTCCGGTTCCGTGAAATGTCTATCGCGCTATTTAATATTCGCCTTCGTACTTGCTGGGCTTGATGTTTTCAAAGCTCAGTATCTTTGTGAACCTTGTAAACTTTATTTACGTGCAAGTTTTGATTCTTGTACCGCTGTTTAAAATCGGATTCCTTACAAAGATTGTCATCTCTAAGTTGTTGAAGATATTCACTAATTGAATTTTAATAAATGTGTTGTGAAATTATTAATTACATTTAAAGTTACAGTAGAAGTTATTCCGGTCTCGCGTGTGTTGTTTTACAGTTGGATGTAGTTACAGTCACAGCAGCTTTACATAGGTATTTTAAATTTAACGTACATGGGAAAGCAGCAAACTTTTCTTTATCAAAAGTCCTGTAAATTGTAAAATGTATTAAAACTGTACCCGAAATGTTCGAATTGAAAGACACAATAATCAACAAAACAGCGATCGAGCAAATTGTCTTCAATGAAATTGCTCCAAAAATACCGAAAGCCTTCAGTCTATCAATTAACCTTTGACTTGTGAGCTTACGCAAATCCGTTGAATTTTAAACAAAGACCTCGTCGACATCGGACGATGTTGTTTACAGCGAACATCTCGATGTTGAAGCGAATAAATTACTCCTTAAAGAGATTTGTTTACGCTCGTGTAACTTTATCGAAAATAGAGTTTCAGTCGCGCTAGTTAATGATATTATCGTAGAGGCTGGTTCAATCAGTGGCGATGACACGATGGAACCGGCAAATCGTCGTTTGAGATAAATTTGCATGATATCAAATTATTAATGTATCTTATTGATTGATCTCACTCGATACTTATCTACATAGGAGATTAAATCAAGCTTTATGAAGGATATATAGGCACGGTTTATTTCTAATCTTCAGTTCTAAATTCCATTGTTTGAACCATTCTACTTGCATTATGCAATAGTGAAGAGTAGTTTAAAGAATTATTTGGCATTGCATGGGTGAGGTCGTCTTAGGTAAAGATAATATTGTCCTACTGTCAAATATTTTAGTAAACTGATCATTATTCAGTTATCAAATAAACTTCTTCGACCACCTTTAAGTTTCCAATAATAAATAGACCTCAAACTGAGATGAGTTTACTACAGTTGGAAGCAATAGGGTCCATTTTCCCCTATCATCTGCTACAACTTGGCCAGAGACAGTGAACTTGTCCATCATCTATGATTGATCGAGGGCTTAACGGATTGGACATCGCTAAACCTTCAACTATCCCGTCCACTAAATATAATCGTTATACAGTAAACTTATGAACCATTTATTATCTTTTACTTGCAATATTGAACATATTGCGTGTTTCATTTTATCATAGTTTAGGAATCATTATTTTGGTTGTTTGTATTATATATTATTACTTATCATTTAAATTGAATCTCCTTTTGTGTACATATAGATTTAATTAGTAATGAAGAAGATCGCAAATGCATAACCACCATGCTATTCTTCCTTCCTGTGAAGTATTTTATATTTATTTAACAATTGATTTTTTTTGCACAAAGAGAAATATACATATGTATATGCAATATAATTATAGGTATACGTGTATTTCTTTTATCTAATTTTGTTTTTTTTTCTCAATCTGCATAAAGTTGTGGAGCGCCTACAAGTAACTATTTAAAAGGAATGGAACCTAAACTAACAATTACTAAGAAAAGCGAAGTTTTCGCTTAGGAAAAGTTCGTGATCGATTCGTGCAGAGAAAATTAAACTCTATTGTGACCTGGACAAGATCAATTTTATTTGTTCTTCTAGTTCAGCGGCAACCCTTCGAATGGTTTTATGTGAAAACATAATTAAGGCCCGCAAAGTTTGCAACTTAAATCGAATTACGAACTGTTGCAAGATTACTTGGTCTCGCGGCTTCACTACGGGGATACAGTCACTTACACGCCCCTGGCAATAATTCTTGTATTACCTACTCCTGACATTTATGACGTTAATTTCTCTTCAGTTCATTTCAAAGTTCAACAGTGGAAATGCTTTATTGCTTTTTACTTTGCCATTGTTCTATATTTGTGTATCTTGTGATTAGTATGGAAATTTTAAATTGCATTACTATGTGAATTTTTGTCGACGAATTTTTTTTCACTTCTATCCATTTTTATGACGACTATACTTTTTTAGAAAAGGTTTAATTCGGTATTTCATTGAAAATAACCCACCGAATTTAAATACCTATGATTATAGCTATTGTATTCATGTATATATTTTCTTCAATACGTCTTTCAAGTTCATATTTTCCTAACGTTAAATTAAGTATAGAAGTTTTGAAGGTTAAGATTAAACCGAATGACATAATAATTTCGTTTCGAAGATTTAAATTCAAATTAGGGCGTCATCATGTACATGTACATATACTCGTATTTATTAAATGTATAAAGGACAGCGAAACATACTTAGCATAAGCAGATTTTTCACTCCGCAGTCAGTGTCGTATGTCATCATACCCTTCCAATTTCCACAGCTGACATATCGCGGTGAATATTGTCGATACTTTATTGGCTAACGAGAGGGTATTGGGAGGAAAATTTTTCGTCGAGATAATTCGGAATGTGGTCCCGTCGTGTCGTGTCATTAATTTTCCATAACTGTCACGAGGCCGGAACACCGAGGCGTGGAAACAGAACAACGCACGCAGTTACTAAACGTTGGGAATCGATAAAAAACAGATGATACTTCAATCGTTAGATGACTAATGGATACGCATCAATTACAGCGCGTGTAACGTGCTGTGGAATTACGGGTACTTTGTAATGATAGCGTATCGGTCTTGAATGTTTATTAAGTCTCGTTTCACGGTGAATAAGTATTTGTCAGGCAAACGTTCATTATCGCTTTCCATCGGGCGAGGTTGTGTCCTAGCGTTTGGGCTTTAAGAATAAAACGTCATTTACCTACATGAAAATGTAAATAGTTAATTTCAAATTCAGAATGACAGGCATAGACCGTTACATAGTTTCAATTTTCTCTTAGAACTATCAACTAAGTGAATTACTGTCTTATTTTCAGTACTTTACAAATATCTATATATAGTGTCTTCTATGTCTATTGAATATATGCGATAAAATAGAATTCTGTTGGTCTTATGTAACCTTACCGTTTCATTTCAACGCATGCTTCTGCGGAAAACGATACCGACATATAAGATTTCAATAAACTGCCTTCTAACTCAGGTAACCTCGTGGGGATATCATGTGGGAAACATTTTTTAAGCAACTTTAAAAGATTCTTGAATGTTTTTTAATCAGAACGGAGCTCTCACAAGGCGCAATAAAATCGACATATTTTACCGGCGCACAGCAAAGCTCTAGAGCCTGAACTTTTCCCATCAGCGAGCGAATTTTTTCAAACTTGGAACTTTATCTTGATAAGCGATATTTTAAAAAACAATTTACGGATGATACCCGTTGAGGATCGTAAGGGGCTTAAGTGATAATTTTACTTAAGTCAGCTCTGTTCTTTTAAAACCCTGCGCTACTTTCATGACGCATACTTGTAATGAAAATTGATTAGCATTTGAAAGTTTTGTAGTTGTGCATTAACAGAGGATCAAAAACATTTGTGTCAATGCATAACAAGGTCGCGGATGAGGTTCATGATGGAATCAGTTGCATAGTTGTTATACCTAGTTGTAGTTGTTTTAAAGCAAGTCATCTTGCTTTAAAACAAGCACGTAAACTGTCCTGAAAATGGATGGATTCTTAGGAATTTGATCAAGATGTTAATAACAATAAGCAGGAAGTCAGACCGCGCAGTGAGCGAGGAGAATTTTTGAATACCTGCGAATTGTAGCTGGTTCCGCCACTTGTTGTTTTAGTTCCTGTAAACATTTAAATGGCCTTTGATCCTCCGAGGTGACCTACTTGGGAAAGAAAGCATCCGCACGAAATTGAGGGAGATTTATTTAATGAAGATTTTATAATTTAATACACCCACGTAGTAAACCTTGAAAACGTTTTAACAACCTAATAAACAATTTAAACAACTACATACATATATATTATATCTACTAATAGTTGCAGGTACGCAAAGATTTATGTACAGTGTGTAAATCACTAAAAATAAAGTTTTTTTTTTAATTCTATTTCTATGTGGACGTGGAAATATTTTTTTAAATAATAGACATTCCAGAGGCAAACGATTATGCACATATGTCCGCGCTACACGTGTTTGTCAAAAATTTACATATTTTCTCGTTCGAAGAGTTCGTGCGGGAGTACAGTCGGGGGATATTTTTTTTGGGCCTCCGCGGAGGGGGGGGGGGGGGGGGGGGGGGGGGGGGAATTTTTTTTTTTTTTTTAAGCCAGGAAAGGGGGGGAATGTGGGAAAATTCACAAAAAAAAAAATGGGAAGGGACGCGGGG
>DWQT01001295.1:0-17410 GCA_018244895.1 Myscelus amystis hages
TGTTCTGTGTCTGGTCGTAATAAAAATATCTATACAAGTATTATATAATATGTATATATGTATGTTTATCAGCTGTCTGGTTACCATAACACAGGCATCAAATTACCTAATTTAGAATCAGATAGCCGTGTGTGGGATTCTCTTAAGATATTATTATTATTTCCATAATTACATTACTAACATTTGCTCACAATGCCGAGGCATAGACGTTTCTAAGAATTCCCGGGGAATATAGGAGGTATTAACGAGGCTCCGCTTGTAAAACACAACTTATCCAATAAGATTGCGGAAAGTGGACCGCAGAAAGCGGCACTGCATTTAAGTCGTAGCGGTTTATGATTTGTACCTTTGCGCCAATTCTGTTTATTTTATAAATAAGCACTACGTTAAATATCTATTAACGGTATCCGTCGCGTGTAAAATTCTTACTGTCGTGATATCATATAGCGACTTTACCACACTAGCCTTCATTTATGTGTCTAACGACTGCAAAAAACAATAATGGCTGTAATTGATGAAACATTATAAAGTCCTTATATTATTGTTATAACATAAATTAGAATCTGAATAATGAAGACTTAGCATATATGATCATCGTAAACAAAGCTCGTTGATGACTTCAGTAATAACATATATTGAAGATAACCCGCGTTTCCCATCGCATACCTAATTAGCAATTAATACCTGTAGCCGCTTATTTATAATTTAAACTGTTCGTTAATGACTACTGATCTCTGACTTTTGTTGTTGACATACCTCGAAATAGTCGGTCCCAGGCGTGTCGACGAGTTGCACGAAGTGCTGTGCCGTGCGCCGGTCAGAGTCGCTGAGCGCGCACCTCATGCTGCCATATTCGTACTCCGCGGAACGACACGGGAACCGTTTCTATACCAACACTTTATATATAGATATATCGTTTTATGGCAACCTTATTATATTTAACGTCCTACAAATATAATAATGGTACTGTTGCAACAAACGTTTGAATTTAAAACGTATAATTCAGTTCCAGTTGTATTTTATGGACATTCTTTGCATAATTGACGCCGAATAAAAGCTTCCAATAACGATGTTACCCGATTGGTGCAACGTCAACTGGTTTCTATCGTTTTCCAATATCTGAAAGCTACGCGAACTGGGACAAAATCATAAAATACAAATTGAATAGATAAGTATAATAGTAACAACGACGGAGGCGTCGGTCGTTACCTCGTACGAGCCAGGTCATGAGGAGTAAAACAAATCGCCGCAATGTCAAATTCCTTGGGCATGAAAATGATATAATGGTCACGGTTTGGAAGTTGGTAATTTGTGCAAAGTGGGTACTTTACCTCGTTGAGGCAGGCGGCGAGGCAGGCCTCTTTAGTAGAAGTGTAAATTATGGTATTGTCGAGACCCCGAAGCGCCTTGCCAGGTACCCGCTCGAAGGCCCACGGACGAAGGCACACGCTCTCGGTCCGAACTTGCAGCTTCACCATGTAATATGTGTTCACAGCTCTCTGTTATAAAAAAAAAAACATAAACGCATTTTTATTATGACAACAACCGTGTATCAAAAATGCAAAAATACTGTAAAAGTTGGTTGTATAATACATGTGTCATAAACAGTATCGTTATATAAGGACATATTTTGTACTCCAGATGGAAAATTTTAATTGACTTCGCTACATTCAGGATTGCTTCTATCACCGAGAAACATGGACATCGACGATATTCAAAGAGATAATTTAAACTAGTATAAAAAAGCAAAGTCAACGTACAAGACCATCTATGTCGAAAGCAAAAACCTGCTCAGTAATGACCTGTGTACGCAATAAACTCGACTGGCCATTACGGAGACAACTAATAACACTTCTCATTTTGTTCTCGTCCATGACAATAATAAACAAAAGTTGTATAGAAATACCGAGTTGAATAGATTAACAGCGTATTCCTTTGCAAATCGCTCATTAAACTCGGAAGGGATTAAACAATATCACGTTTAACCCGAAGAGCAGCGAAGTTCTGTTTGTTTAGATTTCCTGAAGACAGTCCGACTAGAGCGATCGAAGCTGCTAATCGGGCCTGTGCATCGGTAACTAACTAATTGGCAGCGTGGAGTGTAAGCCGGAGGCTGCTATCTGTGAATAGATTTATTCGGCTATTAACTAGTGGCCTGATCGGGCTCTATGTGTTTGTGTATGCAATCTAATCTACGGGTCGCATATATTATTCAAGTCAATGTACTTATTGGCACGCTGTGAGCTCATATGGTAAGGTTTGTTCGTAATGTTTTCTTTGAGAACGGTTGCCATGCGCTGTAATAATTTTAAAGATGTTTCCAAGTGAGTACACAAATTACTCAATGCACAATAAAGTAACATTTTTGTTCTGCTTTATTAATGCTCGTTAACTAAACATTTTTCCTGCGATAATAACTCCTAATATACATTTTTTTGTAACAATTTACAAGGGTGTACATTAGAAATAATCTATTGTATATATATGTATATAGGTATGTTAGGGGATATGTTTCTTATAAATCATAATACACAGCAAAATGCTGCTGACAGGGACGCCTGGAGGCAAATGCATATTTATAAAAGCAATTAACTTGTACGTTGTAGGTACATATTATATGTAGGGTGCACGTCATAGTGTTTATTATTAATGTGTCGTAACTACAGCCAGTATAGAAATGCTCGCAAGCTTGTTCTTAATCCAAAAACAAATTACCTGAGGCGTCGCCATCGGATTATTCGCCTGGGTGTCGTTCTGCAGCAAACACCGAGTTTCTTGCACCGGCGTCAGCGGATTTAGTACGAAACTGTAACAATTATTATTTGTATTCATCGAGTTATTATAAAGACATATTTATAAATTTATTTTTATAGGTCATAAGTACCACTCTAATCAATGTCTATAAGTTATGAACTACTTTACTTTTGGGATAAACCGCAGTGCCTATACGTATCCACGTACCCAACACGATACATTCAAAAAAACTAAATACCCAAATCAACAAGTCATAATATGACTTTACCCGTAATGTATGTTACATTAGCAGTATAGATTGTAGGTGGTGAAATTATAAAGTCTGTTAAGTAAACAGCTATCAATCTTTATCTAGCCGATAAGAGCGCCGCTGCATTAATGTCAGCGAGCGTTACAAGTTGCTGTCGCCTAACGGATGGTGTACCGTTGCATCTCCATATTTTGTGTTTTATAATATCTACGGTAAATACTGTGATACCTGCACAACTCTACACAAGTACGATATCTTGCATTTGCTGTCATTAGTATAGCCGTACTTGAGCAGGGTGATAACGTATGATCTAGACCTCCCTCACATCTGGAGCCAAGTAACTCCAACAGCGAGATTATAATATCATGTAACCGATATCACTAATATACATATTTCTGTAAGCGTCCAATGAACGTTGCAATATTTCCAACAGTTTTTTGCATGCACGTATGCTCTTAATATTAAATTTGTGGTCAGTAGGACATCGAGCTTTTTATTCGCAACTTTCCAAGTAATTTAATACGCAAGTAATTTTTATCATCATTTTTATTAATTAGCCACGACTATTAAATGTATTTAGACAGCTTATTAGCATACTTAATATACTTAAGTCATACTTTAATGAACGCTTTAAATATTAACATAATAAATTAACGGATATAAAGGTACATCCACAATGGTTCCGGTTCTACCTCGTGAGCTCGTTTCAATGTCGTGGGAATTGTGAAATGATCCTGCTTCTGACAGACATGTCCGGAGCACATTTCGTAAGAAATTTTGAAAATTAATGCGTTTATAGAAATGAATCGCAAATTTCAAGCAGATATGTATGTATACTTCTATTCATCAGCTGTTTTAAAGTGATAAGGCATTTTTCCTGATGTTATTGTTATAAGTAATAATCGAACGGATAAGAAATAATTAATGACTGGTAATGTAGTTCTAATGTGTCACATTTTGTACTTAGTTTAATGTCGTGTAAACAAACTCACTCGCTAACTATAGTTATAATTTACTAAATAAAATGGTCTGCTGGCCCAATCATTAGAGAACCTTACCGCTGAGCCGCCGGTTATGAGTTCGAATAGTATGCAAGGCAAATATTCATATGAGGAGCTTGAATATTACTTGCGTCTCGGAGTTAAATGCATATCGACTGTCTGGCTACTGTAATGCTACTAATAAGGAAGTGTTTTAGCAACTCAATGATTATAATATAGTCAGAAGTAATATTTCCATGTTTATGTTTGCAATTACAAAGCCCTAAAGTACAGAGAATTTCATTTCCACTTCGCAGCTGGTGTAATAAATGTTTCAGCTCGGTCACTATTAAAATTTAATCACTGTTACTAATAAATGCAGCAATAAACTGTTCTACCACAATCGCTGCTTCAATCTTTAATGCAATGCTATGAAAGTGCGACCAACATTAACGAAACCAGCATTAGGGTATAATTACCAGGAGAACCAATGTTATTATGAACCTCAGGTTTTCGGTGTCCTATCAAGATAGATATTGAACATTGATTACCTACATATAAGTAGTATCAGTTGAATATCTGATAAAAGTACTATGTAGTACTAAATTACTTGTTGAGATTTAACTGATATTTCAGAAGTGAGTAAATACGTAAATGAACGAGTATTACGCTTATTACTTTTCATAAAACACGCATAGGTATGCATAGAAAAACACGATTTGAATAGGTACCGTGAGCATCACATTAGAAAAATGTAATGACAGGTTATGTGACCCGCAACCGAGAATTATGTATAAAGTAGTAGTAGATTACAAACTGCAGGCGGCCATTACCGGCGCCTGAGAGCGGCCATATTGTAAGCACCGCATCAATCACGCAGCGAACGGTTGAAATTGTAAAGTAGCCCGTGAATCATATCGATGCATTTCATCTTCCGCTCTAGAGCCAATGATATATTTTGATCTAAGAATGAATTAATTACTGACTATGATAAATAATTGACTAATAACCCAATTCGATTGCTATCTTAATGGTGAAATCGATGTAACAAATGACGTTTTTGTGTCTGCAAATGACAAGTTATGCGATCTTTAAATCGAAATGCCACCTCTGCCACCCAGCAGAGATTTTATCGAAGGTTGATAACGTCAAACATTTATTAGAGATGTATGGTAGTAAACATACAGGGATTATTCAAGCAACTGACGGTGTGTTTTTATAAAAACTCAAAATATCCTTTATACAACTGGTCGGTGCCATCGCTGTAAACAGTTAGCGATATTTAGTCCCATTCTTATCACTTTGCTATTTCTTTGGACGAGTCGATCGTAGATAAGAACAGTATTAGTACAATGGTAAATTAGAAGCGCGGGAAACCTCCGTCTCGTCTAATTGAATTGAGTATCAACCGAATTGATTTTCAATCAATCCCGTTCGAACTGATTTCAAAGAATCTTACAAACGTCACTGTACTGTTAGACGCCTTACTTCACTTTAATGCTTTGGCTTTTTTGCGCCAGCCAGTACAAATGTGATAATACATAATGAGGCGATAATGCCCCTAATCTGATTTACGGTTTGATTGACACTGCAGCGCTGTCATTGATTAGGCGAGAAAAAATTAAATTAAATTAAATAAGTAAAGTTTAATGACTGTTGTAATGAGCAGGTGTTAATTATTTATCAATAAACAAGTTCCATTTCATTATGCAAACAAATGCTTTTACATACTGTTTAAAACTTTTATACAAAAATATTAATGTCATATGTACAGATTATTTAGTATTCGTGACATTGTTAATATTTATGTTTATAAATATAATTGTTTTAGTTGGTAACACGGTGAGCACTCATATTAGTCCTATCCAATAACAGAAGGATAAAGTTTTGGCTGAGAAACATCTCTGCGCACAATCTGGTCCCGTCAGAAGTGGAACCATTTCCTCTTGCCCAATAAAAAATAGAATGTTCGATCTTGTACCTCTAAGATTATATCATGGCAATAAACATATTTTATTACGCTGGCTTCTTCTATTACTAAAGCACACTAATATACTGAGTTACATTATTTAAGGGAATGTGTTTGAAATGTTAATCGAAGAAATAATAAATTTCTAACCAAAGATCTCAATAGGTAATATAAACGTATGGAACCATTCGCTTGAAACTTTCTCCGAAAACATCTCGCGTCGAGGTGATAATATATGTGACAAGATAAATATAATTAATAGTACCTATCATTTAATTATACATTAAGCTTTTGCGCTCGTATCATATTATCGACAAATATGTTAGTCCAAGCAACGTAAAATTTTCGAATGCACTATAACGGTTGTTCTGGTATAATGACATGAATTTATGAAGAAGATTACTTGCAAAATAATTGTACCATTTTTCTATACCCGAAACGTTTTCCGGTAAATTCTATTATACTTATAATTTATATAACTGATTTTCTAATCTGTCCTTCTTACATCTATCGCTGTATTTTTATGTCTATTAGGCTTGATATTATTGTATTTACATATAAACAGAAAGAAATATAATATACACATTTTTCTTACAGTGCTTAAATTTCTATACTTGTAATACCAAATAAAATGTAAGCACAATGTACGTACCGTAAGTGCATACGCTTTCGAAAAGAAAATAACGCACAATAATTTTTAAATTAAATATGGTTCCCAAACCGCCAACAGACATGAAATCCCCAGATGGCTTACAAGTGGTTCACCGGCAATAATCTATTGAAGACGTACGCGATCACTTTTACTGTTATCCAATTTGGAGCGCGCCGAGGTTGGTTTCCGCTTTTACACGGTTTGTGGCGAGCGGTTTCAGACATATTGTTATTAACCAAGACCGTATCATTGGAATGCTCGAACCGCGCAGGACGTGTGGCAGACTGACACACATCCGACTCGACCTTAGCGTCGCTCGGCGTCTCTCGGCCGCGCTAGAAACGCCGATGGCTCACAAATTCCATATCACATTTCATTTTCCCCGCTGCACGTTCCGTACGTGAATTAGTGATTCTTCACGTCAATCCGATCGCTTATCTCGGACATTTGGGTTACAGGCTTCGTGATCAACGATGATCAAACTAGTTGATTATTATTTATTTCATGATCAATCAGAAAATGACGACGCATGTTTCTGATTGTGTGCAACGTCCGTAGGCCGATGCGATGGTACTTATTGATTTCGCATTTCACAAATACGATTTGACAATTTTGAAACAAATTCGCATCAGTAAAATCATGCTATGTATACACTACTTAACATGACTACTACTTACATGAACGATTGACAGACTTACATACTTTAAGGAGCTCAAATGGAAAAAGTTATGTTAAAGTTGTCTTTAATTTTAAACCATAATTTACAAAATTTCAACATTTATAATCTGTATTGCTTTATAATATTATACCGCTATACTCCTAAATTTTAGTAAAGGTCGAAAATTTAGAAGACAGAAATGAAATAGTTTATGTACATAAAATGTTAGTTACCTAAATGCAGCCGCTTGGCAGTCTGGTTCCTCGCGACACCATCCTTGGCACTCGTACAGCGACAGATTACGCACGGTATAGTACGCCGTGCCCGAAAAGTCCACATCCGTCAGCTTCTCGAACGCCATTCGCCCTGGAACAATGTCGATTGTTAGAATACATTTAAGTCGCACAAGCAACTTTAGTTTTGCCCATTCCATTTTGTATTTGGAACAATACATTAAACATACGATTAAAGTTCTTTATTTGAACTACTCGTAACTATTTCAGTACCTACCGAGTTATATACTTAAAATAGTAAAGGATTTAACTTACTTCACTCTTATTTTATACTTTAAAATATTATACCGCATTTAAATACAAGAATTTCTATGACCTACTAAAATGACACATTAACCCGTCAAGTAAATATTTCAATACGCATAAACACGTACCTCAGTGCACTAGAGAATATTCTCAAGTATAAGGAAGTTTTCAATGCCTAAGTCAAGTCATTAGGTAGTGCTCAGTAAATATCTCTCTCCGCAAATAACTGAGATGACTCCCGTTTTATAGTAGTTTACTAATAGGCTCTATTCTACTCGCAAATGTTCACTACGATTTAAAACTATATTAATGTAACTGTACAGGACATTAAGTCGGCCCTTTGTTAAAAACTTAACAAAATTAATAACCAATATAAACAAGAGGAGCGTTTCAAATGTTGTAAAATCTATTACTGTACTTTACACCATTTCTAGTACTTTTATTTCACCTTTTAATGGTCCACTACTGGACCGGGTCTCCTCTCATAGTGTGAGAGATTTAGGCCATAGTCTAGCACGCTGGCCAAGTGCGGATTGGTAGACTTCACATTAGTACCTGCTGAAGACAAATTAATTTTTCCAATATTTGTTACTTTGATTGGTAGGTGTTTCTGCACATTTACTGGTTAAGAGATTAAATTGACAAAGTCTGAGGCGTATTTTACGAGCTAACCCATAAAATTGATACAATGAAGCGCACTTTCACAAAATACTTAGTGCTTTCGCGGGAAAGCCTCAGTACCATCTACATTTTGTACCTGCAACATGTGTAATATTTTAGAATAAATGTATGAAAATTCGCATATATGTATGTATGTTTGTTTTTATTACATCTTTTATCTACAATTGTGTATTAGTATCACTGAACGCTTTAATTAAAGATAGGAAATATCTTATATCATTCTCTACATGTTGCTACGCGTTACAGACAAAATTAAATATTTTAACTTTTACCATATTATTATACATTCATCGCAGTTTTTTAGATAATTATTGAAGTGACGTTAATATCAATTCATCTATCATCATTTTCAGCTTCAAGTACCAGTTGCAAGAGCGAAGTGTAAAGCATCGTAGACTTAAATGACAAATTAGGTACTAAGGATTCCAGACGATATCGGCAACCGTGCAAAGGCCAACATCGCAAATAAGTACTATGGATATACTGGCAACATATTTCTTCCGCGAAACATTCCCATTTCAATACCAACTTTCGTCGCAATTGTAGAATTACGTCTAAATATTCAGAATAAATAATGCTCTACAGTTTCTAACCTAAAATCAGTTCTCACTCCTATTCGTAGGTTGTACCTAATGCTCGCTTCACTGGTATATAGTCGAAGCCTATGGGGCAGTTTATTACTTTTTATAACATAAAAATCTTAAATCAGTATACACACCGAAGACAAACGAAGCCTGCAATAATACAAGCGCCAGCCGCGCCAGGACTAGCGCCTTGCCCTTCATCTTGAGTTATCCACCTGGAACAAAACAACAATCTATTAATCAAACGTACCACCAGCAGAATATTTCTCCAGGAGCAGAGTATCAATAAATAATGCTTTACAGTTATAACTATACACCTTTCTGCATCTACATTTATACACATAATTATATAACATATTACAATTTTAGATAACAGATTAAATTCGTACAGTGTCGAGGTTAAAAATTAAGTTTATTTTCTTAATAAGGCCGTGAGCCGTGAATAGGCAATAAAAATTCTCAATACTCATGTCCGTACTATATTAGCACTGCATACCGAATGAAGGTCAAGACAATCTCAATTTGGTCCGAGCCAACAGGAAAGCAAGTGACACAAATTTTCATTTATTTTTTTGCAATACAATATCGCTTTCACTAGTCTTTTTATCGAGGAGATGAATGACCATTGGTAAACGTGAAAGTAAGATGATTATTCTATTCTCTGCACTGAGAACAGCTGAAATTATTCTTATGCATGTTTAATGAATTGAACAGCTTTCGATCGCCATATAATGTTCCGCTTGGTTTAACACATTCAATAAATACCTATATTACACACACACCTATTGTAAGTTGTTACCTTTTTGTTTTTCAACGAAAGCAATCAAGGAAAGTAAACTACAATTTCTCTTTACAAAGTGATATGGATTTTATAAAACAAATTGCACTTTTAAACAACTGGCTACATTAATTTAGGGAGATAGCTTTCTCGATAGGCTCCAGCATTCTACAAAAAGATTCTGAAAGCAAGATTTTATATCTACAATTATTGCGTGACATGGAAATGAGCAATGAATTTTTTGAGTTACAAACAAAAGTAGGTCAGTGAAAGAGTCGTTAAATGTTTATCAGCGGGTAATTTTGACTGACTTAACATATTATTAATTTCTAGATGTTTAAATATTCAATGTTGAATTTGTAAATTGTATATTACGTTTCAATTGGCAATGTTAAAATATATATGTTGATATTATAAAAGTAAGTTTAGGAACCTGCCAACTCCCGTTCGACGACTGTTCGAATTAAGATGTCAGATTTCGATGAAAATCTTTACACAATTGCCTTTGTTCAAATACTGTTAAGCCGACTGAATACAATGCAAAAATGAAACGGGACGTAGCGAGCGCGGATGCAATTAAAAAGTAGAGTTGTAGAGCCATAAATTATGTATGGGTGACGCGTTACGTTGTCACGTAATGATCATAACTGTTATACACAGGTTATATCACAACGCATGGCGGCGTGTCGCACCGGTAACGCAGATGCAGCCACCGTGTAGGCACAATATGTGCTCTCAAATTGCCCAATTTAACGGTATCTAAAACCGACTTCGGTATAGTCATTTCGACGTTTACTCTACGACTTAACTAACGACCGCAATCACCACTGAACGTGATAGAAATAACAAAGTTTTTAGTATTATCCTAATCGTGGAAAAAAACTCGCGAAACTTGGTCGTGCTTAAACTTACTTTAATTAGTATTAAATTTAGAGTTGTATGTTTTTAAAAAATAGCGCAAACATAAATATGCAAATCATTATTATCGATGAGCATTCTGTGAATGCATTAACACCTTTACATTCTCAATGGAGGATTAAATCTATTAATTGAACAGTTTAGATGCAGATACACAACTGCACACTGCACTTCCTTTTTGTTCATTAACACTAAAAGACGTTAGGCTCCGATTCATGAGAAAGCGGCGTCAAAGAGCACAGAATAGCGTTTATGTAAAAATTCACACGATTACGTGATTATTTCCTCGTATTAGCATAAGTAATCTGTTGAACGGTAATTTTATCAGGTACAATTCTCATTCTACCCAACTATTGTTAGTATTTTAATAACTGTGAACAAATAACGTAGCAAAAACAAAATTGATAGCACAAAACCTGTCTAATAGGAAGATTTACTCGTAAGCAATAAGTGTGAACTATCGGAGCACTTAATATTTGCATGAAAAGGCGGTTGGTAAGTTATATACCGTATAAATAATATTCATCCATTCCACTTAATGACGCGCACATTCATCAGAACACTTGAACTAAATTCTATATGCCTAGTCACTATCCACTACTGACTGAGAAATATATAAGTAGTTAATGTGTAATAATTGAAAAAGAAAGCAACAGTTGACCTCAAAATTGACAAATCACTTCCCCAATTAGCGACCGTGACCGTCAGACATGGGTACCGGAGAACAATGCCTTAGTGGTAGCCGCCGAGTTACTAGTACAACGAACTCCGCATAATAGAACTTACACGAAAATACCGTGTCACGGCCATTTCGTAGATTAATATCAAACGACCGGGCGCCTACGTACACAAATTATGGCTAGCTGTAGCATCTAGTCGAAGTTTATTTGATACTGATAAATATATTATTTGTATGTTTACATTATTCTTTCTGTTGATCATGTTATAAAAATGGCACTGTTATCAAAACTATTATATTCGTTCTTGTTTCTTGAGAAAACTGTAATTGACGTCGTCTTTATTCATTCCGCCCAGACATGAGACGATTGAAATCACGAGGACGTTTACAGTTGCGATGAATATGCTAATGTCCATAGGATGACATACCATATATGGAGATATATCCTGTTGAATTCAATATACGAGTAAAGAGGTCGTCAGCTTCTTTGTGAAGCACGAACTAAGTGCACACAAATGGAAATGATGGACAAACATTAAGACCGTTTGAAGTTAACCGGCGGGGTCAGAGCCGCACGTGGTTGTACGGCTACTTGAATATCAGATGGAGCGACGTAAGTGATATGACAGTCCTGGGGCCAAGTCCACTCAAGATAAGAAGCTGAAATTCAACCTCATACGAGTTTAAAAGATTTAAACGCCAACAATAACGTAGCGAAGTGCATGGTCCATTACGCGTTCAAAATAAATTTTAGCGTTAACGTACTAATTTGGATTCCCACATCAGAATCCATGAGTTTAAATCTCAACAAGCACATCTGTAACGAAATTTCGTACGAAGTTGCGTGTTGATTGCTGTCAGCTAACTTACTCGTCCGAGAGTTCTATGCGACTTTCTCAGAATTCTAGAATCTTTTAACCCGCATACGGCCGTCATATTTGATAGATCAAAAACCAAACCCGTCTAATCGCCCACTCACGTCAAACAATGACAATGTATTTATAATTGATATAAAGCTAAATTCCGCAGAAGCGTGCCTTGAGAACCAATGACAAATCTTTTCTGGTTATCATAGAGAATAATACAGTGCGAAATGGACAAGAAAACTGATCATACATTATTCTAAATTCATCATTTACCTGACAGCTCGTCCTGGAATCATTACCAGTTCGTAATATGTCTTCTTTCGTTACTTATATACACAGTTTTAATCTAGGGTAGTTATTATGTTGCCTACAGATAACTAGTTTGATTGGAAAGTAAGTTAGATCTGATAGCTTTATCATTTAAAATGGCATAAGCAAAGAAACAGTTGACTTTTTATATACTTTTACCATAGAACAATAGATAGGTAGTGCTTAAACTTTTAATCTTATGAACATAATTCATAGCAAGCTTGTCCAATAAAAATCACGATATTAATCTCCAAATCTTTGAACAGCCGCGGGAGTAGAACGTAAATCCGTATGTCACAAAGTCAAGAGGCACGTCACAATGGGTCGAACTTGACCGAGCGCTAACGGGACTGCGGCGCTGCGAGACGCGAGACAATGCGTGCGAGCAACAGGTTGCTCGCCTGACCCAATTATCTGATACAACTGGGCCATTTGTTTTCGAATACGTGTGAATTTATATCTCGCCTTTCACGAGCTGTCGCTCTCTACTCTTAGCATGTCTCGTGTCACTTCAGCTCAAATATTGGTATGAATATTTATTTATTAGACCCCTACATCTGGTTCAGTTTTCTACCAAATAGATGAAGTTTCTTGACACTTAGTGCTTTGATAGAATGCTCATAATAAGTTTCCAAACTAAAAATCTTTGCATGAATATAACAAATGAACAGTTCTTATTTAAGTTATTATATGTATGTATTATCTTTTTTTAAATTATTATATAACAAAAAAATATTAATAATACAAAAAGATTGTTTAAACTTTCTTTTCGTAATAACTCGGTCCTTTGACAGATTATAGTGAAAGTTCACTCAAACCGAAACATCGAGCACGCATTTTCGAGATGAACGCGTGTCAAATCATTGAAATCCGAATTTCAAATGGAATTTGTAAACCACCCTCGTGGTATTGGCAACATTCTTATGGTTGTTAATTATAATTTTGTAGCGAAGATTTACAGAGTGTAATTTGGTTTTATATTTACTCATTAAAGGCCAAAAAGACATACATGACATAGCGCATATTACTTACATGCCGTTGAAACTAAAAGGTGCCTTCATTACGGGTTGTGGGTTAATTTTAACCTTCTATTCATGAAAGTCATACCTACTGGCTAAATAGTATTTGGTTTAAATGACTTATTAAAGGGATCCTATACATGCCGCTTGCATTCTGTATAAATTAGCGTTCGTTTTAATTCAGTGGAGGTTCGCTTGCGTGTTTATCTCGGCTCGGGCTGGAATGCAGCGCGCGCTGTCGCCGTCGCTCCCAGTACACGGCGCAGGAAGATCTTGATTCTGGTGCAAGTTATGAGCTTAGCTCTAACAAAACAAAAACGATTCACATCCAACATGATAATCTATTAGGAACTTAGTTTGAAACGCTCTTTTATTGAAAAAATATTATTGCATAGTTGGTTTTTAGACCTTAAACCTTAATCCTACGCATTATACACTCTTGTCAAAACAAAGTATACAGCTCACAGATGTGGGTTTCCACTATCATAAAAGCAATGCAATTAAATCTTTAAGTATTTATATACTCGTATATACTCGTATATACATACTCGTACATATATCAAAACTCCTAATTGTAGAGTTCTAATACTCTGATCAGTAGTTTGAAACGATGTTATAGGTGAAAATTCACAAATAGTTCCTTTATCTTTACATGTCAATAACGAAATGTATACGTGTTAGAAGCCGATTATAAAATTGACATAGGCAATGACACTGTTGTATAATATTTTTATTATCGGGTGTGAAAGACAAACTATTCGTTCAAAGTTAACGCTCCAACATATTCCGTTCTATCTGAACTTTGTCCTGCTTGTGATATAACTTCAGACTTTCGATGAATATCATTGTGCATAACTAGTACCAGGTGGCCGTTTGGTACTTCTATGAAATAAAAAACAAGTGTAGTTGTAGACAGCGTGTTTATCTAGGAAAGTTATTCTGTTCCCCCAGCCGGCAACACGCTACATAGAAATTATAATGTTGGTACAAGTTACGAGCGGTATATAAAATAAAGGTAGATCCAGTCTAAGCATGGAATAATTTTAAATTCATTTGCATTCAAGAATGTAATTATTGAGTTAACGTCATCAAGATTTAATAACATGAAAAATTTCCTAAAGGAATCGTTTTTACATATCTTTTAATGCATTTTATTTATCATAAACATGATGGATTCTACATATTTTAATTTGTAACGGTTAAAACCGAATCCACAGATTCTGAAGTTATAAAATCCTGTGATTAGGTACTTCTGTCTACGTTCTAGCTATTTCTGTCGCTACGAAGACGTTCGCGCCGTAGTTTAACCAAATTATCTTCAGCATTAGCAATACTTCCGAGAGACATTACCTAGGTACTACTATGGTATAATAAAAATGTTCTATTTATAAATTATATACGCATCCGCGGATTACCTGGACTACTCAAAAAGAAAAGCACGACGTCGTTAGCAGGCGCCGCGGCCAGCGAGCCGGTCGAGGATCCTACGACATATTGATATACCCGATACTAAAGCTTCTCAATAAACCTACTCTACAATATTTTACGTAAGATTTAAAAGCAATAAATAACATTGGCATTGTATGCAGGGAAATGGATAAATTAATATCGATATTTTAATTTTAGATCTTAGGTGAATTCGTATTTTTCTAATCTCTTACTAACGTTAAATAATGTTTGTGTTAATATATGTCTTATTATTGTCTCCAATAGACGAAAATAGCCGGGAACCTCGCAAATTTTGTAATGTACAAAATGAAACCATCTACATTTAAATATACCTACATAAGATCAATTGTCTTTAAATCAAGTTCATTCTACATTAAAACAAATAACATTAAAAAAATTGAAATAAAATCAGAAAAAGATTTACATGCCTTTAACTCTTAACCTTTAAATAAAAGTAAATACAAAGACTCTTCTGAATACAAAATTAAAATATTTAAACGTGGAAAAAAATAAGAATAAAAGAATATAAAACAGCTAGCTTAATGCATTGTGATTAAAATTCTCGGAATATTCTATTTTTTAAATGTACCAGACTGCAGAGCCATTCTCTATATAGGACTTTTTTAATAGCAAAAAGATACACAATTTTTAACTGTACATGTCCCCTTGTACATGTACATGTACCCTTCTGTTGCTTCTTATAACCGAAGAAACAGATGACAATACGAGTAATGTAACAAAAACATTGAAAAAGAAGATGCGGCTCCCAGAACTGCGGCAGGCGTGGCTATGCATGCATACATATGTACATTTATATTTTTATATGTAAGATGATAAATAAGTTAGTAAATATATAATAATAGTCGGATCACTTTTGGCCTACGGCATTGTTACAATACCAGGTGTGAACCAGGTTATATTTGCATAAAATAAGTAAAGAGTATTAAACATAACATGAGTGTAGCAATTGTATTTGTATATTAAATCTTCCAAATTATTCAAAGCTTTTCAAAGTACACACTCGTACATCCTGCAGCGTAATAATTATTAGTTTCCACTGCATTTACACGTGCAGAAGCAGGAAACGAATGAAATGCAATCGTATAAACCAAGTGCTCAGTATGCCCAGTCACGCGACGCTCGAAGTCTAGCTTTTTGATGTGCACTAACGAACATGATGCTGCATACAACCGCCTCGCATAATCTGAATGATAGGTGATTCTCCTATCCAATCAATATTTATGTCCTGAAATATAATAAAATGAAACTATTTATTTTTTATTAGTAAAAAAAAACTACTCTCAACGTCTCAAACATAAGATGTTTGTTATGATTGGAGACATTCGTGACCAGGTAGTTTATGCATTGATAAATGTAACCTCTAGGTGGCGCTGTTTACTGCTTTTATAGGAGCTGCTTAGTGCAGTGGGCCACGAAAACAATCACCCCTTAAACCAGCCATTATAAGCTTATAAATACCTATAAATACTCAAATTATGCTTCAATTCTGGATTTGGTTCACAAGCCGCCTCGGAGCTAAGTTTGTCACTCACCTACCACATTGCTCAAATCCGAGCAAAATCGCTTAAGTTAGAATTGATCAATTAATCCAAAGGCACTTGATGGAGACATATTGAACATGGTTATCACGGGTACGATCAAACCAATGTCGACTTTACCCCAGCAATGCAACATATATTACTAGTAATGGAACAGCCGTGAATACAAGTACATGCAAATTAAATTATTGTTATTTAAATTCCATATTAGTGTCGTAACACATTATTGCTGCTGCAGTCAATACCTTCGATAACTGTATCTACTTATCTGTGTATATTACGCGTATTACCGTAAATACTAGGTGTTTACTGGTAGTATGCCATGTCGATATCGATATTAGCTATTACGTGGTATTATGGCGCTATTTCTCTTGACGTTCGGTAGGAATCGATTGTTAACCGAGAATTTCCTCGAACCGCGGGCTGCTATGTAAATGTAGCCGCAGTCCACGCTCGCCTGTCACTCATGCTTATCGTGCCCGGCGTGAAACATCTCAATAGCCGCTCATTAGCCCTCAATGCAACTTTATTAACAATCTTGTAATACGTATATAAATGTATTTATTATACTTAGGGGCCGTCCATTAATCATGTGATGTTTTTTTTAGAAATTTTTAACCCCCCCTCCCCCTTGGTGATATGTGGTGAGGTTTAAGAACATCCTCCCTATCCACAATCACGTGATTGTGGTATTTTTTATTACCTACAAAGAATCTTAATTTTTTCATAATATTACATTCAAATACAGATACAAAGAAATGTAATT
>DWQT01001296.1:0-17408 GCA_018244895.1 Myscelus amystis hages
CGACTACAACTTGTAATATGGTCGAATGAATGCTTGTGATTGTTGAATTGTGTACCTAGTCGAGTATTAGTTCGACTTCAATAGTAATTCTAACTACCGAGGTCTGATTTCTTAAAAGTCATTAATATTCGTCGTAGAACTTCGTGCACCTAATAAGCAACGACCCCAATGAATAAATCTCGTTAGCGACGTCTATCTGACATTGTAATGCAAATAGCTGACAGACCATTGTTTATCACAGCGTTGACAAATTCTATACCTTTTGCTTTGTGTACCGACATTGAGGGAACTCTACAACTCGGTAATTAGGCACGCCATTGAAATCATTGTAAGTAAAATGCAAACATCGGTACTCGTTTGCCGATAAAATTAAAAAAAATATGTAAATGACTGCAATTATCATAAATTAACCTTAACAGACTTAACAGATTCAAATTTATATAATTTCATTTTAGTCCTTATGGTTTTTAATATCTAGATTGTAACTCTAGATTGTACTTATATTTTATTGTATATAGGTACCTATTGTCACTGTATATTAATTTAATATTAGCTACATAAATATATATATCCTCATAAATAAATATCTAAACAAATGAAATTAGTAGGTAATCTAAATTAACCATAAATTAGTCTGAAAAAGCTTATTATCTAGTGCATTAGTATATATAAGCTCATAATGATGTCTCTATAGAAATAGACTCAGATAGATCTATCCATATCTATGTATAGATATAGATAGATATATTTAAGATATATATATCTATCTATAATATATGTATATCTATCTTTGTAAACGTGAGTTTCCTCTTCTCGGAAGTACTTAAAGCTCTTCAAGAAGTATTCATGACTAATATCTTCTACAGCATCTACTCGTAAGTTCGAATAAAATCGACATTGACACAGGGACGAGTGTACTGCGGTAAAACAGCTCACTTTACAGCCATTTCACTTTTACTGCTATGAACAGTAGTTGTAAAACTGATTGTTCCGTCATCAGAATTTAAGAGCTCCTTCATAGACATTACTTTTTGAAATCTTATGAAATTTGTGTTACACATAACGAACATAGCAGATAATGATAAATCATATATCTGTTAATTTGTCCGAGTTTAAACTTGTTGATTGCGATCGTCACCCTAAGTACCTACATGTATCTCAGAATCAATTGATGTAATAAGATAGATTTAAAAATCCGTGGTCTCAATTACTGTACATACATAGGTACAAACTAATTCTTCTAGGTAGGTATTAGGTTTTTTTCTCATGTAAGTATATTGGGTATTTCATTCATAGATTACTTTGGGCTTCCTCATTTGCATTTGATTTATCTAACGAGGGTCCCTAATGAGAAATTAAGACGTAAAGATAGGCCGCTCGCCCATTATGCGGCCTTCATGCATTACAAATACGTGACTATGTTAATGATTCGAAGACGTGTATCGAGCCACTTCTATGTAGATATGTTAGGAGGTTATACTGCGTACTGGACGATTGTTCGAATAGGTATGTATAGAGGAATTATGTACTTACCTCCATGTTATATTACCTACATACATATTAACAAAGAGATATTCATCTTACGCTAATTATACTATAATAAGGCCTACACAAAATACTTTTGAATTATTTTTTTTTGGATTCATTATACAACTATCCTTTGGTGCCAAAAAATATGTTGCTTATGAACTTTTTTGATGAATGATTTTATGAATACAAAAAATGTCATTAAATTAAATTTAATGACTCTTATAGCACACCATAAATCATAGTTGAGTAGAATTTAATTCCATTATAGGTACTTTACCCAATTTCACCTTATTTTAATTGTAAATAATTTAAGCATTAGAACTGATATTTTTTCTAAATGATAGCAAATTAATTTGTTGGCAAAATAAAAATGGTTGTAACATGCATACATAAGTAGGTATCAAGATATGTTAAACTTTATTTATTCTCCAATCATTTGCAAAGTATTTTTATGTTGAACCTATTTTTTAACTAATAACTTATTATAATAGGTAATTCAATTAGTATTAATTTTTAAAGTGGTCGTTGCTATATGTAAAGATCTTTATCAAGTGCTTATTATACAAATTATAACGTTACGGATAATTATAATCTCAGCTTGTTTGCTTCAAGGCCTTGGCACTAATACAAAGAGTTTACACATTGAAATTCAAGGAATCGTTCTCGCGTAGAACGCTGCCAACATAATGGTAGGTATCATTCTACTACGGCCATAATGGTGTGTGTGGACTGCGGATGGGTCACGCACACAAGCGCAGCGCGGTACCGGTTGTGGATATGGATTAGCGCGGGTTGCCGCGCGAGCGAACGTCACAAAATGGCTGCCGTAAAAACAAGTGAAGAGTGAGTTAGTATCGGGCGAGGGGGCTGCGAGCCGCGCGGGGGGCTCCAGCCGACCAATGGCGGCCCGCTGAGCGAGCAGGCCGCTCTCCCGCCAACTCTGCTCTTTCTTTTATGATCCCTAGTTGTTTTTCTCTGGCGCGCTTTTTCCTGATTTTTTTGCAAGAAACTGTTTTGTTTGCTTTGTAAGAAGCGCGTTGCGGGTACAATGTATCTTTTACAGTTTTCTTTGGTAAATGTAGAGCTTTTTATTTATTTATTACATTTAGCTACGTAGATCTTTGATTTTCGTACTACGGTTATATTTATATGTAAGGAAATATTAATAAATACAAATGAGATCACAAATATATAACTTAAAAATTTAAATATCTTTTCCTATAACAGCGAATAAAAATATTCACATGTAAGGCGGTGAGCTTTAGCCTAAAATCGTCTCACTATGATAGGAGACCCCTATCTAACAGTGAAACAATAAAAGGGTCGAAAAAATACATTACATATTGAATCAGACAGAGGATTGATTATGGTATCTGTACGAAAATATCTTTGATACAATTCTGCTCTTTTTTGTATGTGAGTTCAATTTGAAATAGGTAGTTAATATAAGTAGGTACTTTATACCTACGAGTAGCACGTATTATTAACTACACTTGAAACATGAAAATGTTATAAAGTCAGCAGTAACATACACTGACTCAGCTTGCCTACCAAAAATAAAACAATAATACGGTTTAATCCTACACGGTAATAAAAAGTAAACTTATTTAGTGTAACAGACAGGGAACTCATCAGAAAAGTTGCGATGTAATAATTTAGGTGCAGACGAAGCCCACGTCTTAACGTCGTGTAATATCTTCCACTGACATATTTATTGTCTCATAGGGCGGGGGTTGAGGCTTCCTTGAAGGGGAACAGTATCTTCCCATCTACATAACTATAAGAAAACGACCTCTCCGAACAAGGGAGGCTTACAAAACATGGAGCACAACTGCCACCAAAATGTCAGAAAAAACAAAACACGTTTAGTGCAACGATTTTTTAAAATTTGGTTTTAGTAGCATTAGAAGAAAAAGAAGACAATAATAAAACACTAATCAAAATATGGAATCTATTTAGGTGTTTTGGAGGGTACCTACCTGTGGCGATTGAGACATTTTTCAAATCTTATGACCAATTAAATACTTTTGGCAAGACCCTGATTATTTCGTAGTTAAATGTATAATTTACGAGGGAGGATAAAATCTCTTGGTACAATAATTAATGCGGTTCCTTTGGTTTACCGCAACTTTACGTTTTTATAATGAGAAAATACAATAAAACATTTTGGTAAAAATATTGAGATATTCATATAGGTAATCGCACGTAGGTACCAAGTAAGAATTATCTTAAAAATTATGAATAGTTAAGCAGGCACAGGATTTATATAAAAATGTAACGGATTTTTTTCACAACTGCAAATATTATTAATCACATGTTTACAGGTAGGTAATGCTCAAATTCTATGATAGAGTATTAACATCTAAGTTAGGTAGGTATTGCAGGTACCTACGTACCTACCCGGGGGTTATTTTTTTTAACCGTAAAGTTTTTACAATCACTGCGAAAGATATAGGTATATTCAAATGTTAGTAATACAATTTAAACGTAACAACTGTAGTTGCCGCTATCGTGTTTATTTAATCTTTTAATTGTTTTTAATGTCCTTAAGAGTGACTTTAATTGAGTGAGTGATTACACATATCCATGCAAAAAAATAAAATGAAATGAACTTGCACCTGCATAAAAATGTAAGAAATATTAGGTATCTATAGGTAGTTACAATGATGTTTGTGCAGTGTATGTTATAGTTGTTTTAGCAGTTGCTTACCTTTATATTTACGGTATGGTTAAGGGTGTGTTTATACAGGCGGCTGTCAGCTGCGAGGTAAAATTAAAAAGCGGACATAAGGAATTTTGTACAGGGCTGTAACAGTAACATGTTGGTATATCCTGCATGTATTCAATACTGGTAAATTTTATTGTAACGTTAACAAAGTGCCTCCGTTAACACATAAAACTAAGTGTATTCAGAAATATGTTGAATAGTAAACAAAATGTAGCTTCGAATATGCGTTTTAAAATATATGGTCTCGTTAATTGGCTTCCAAACTCATTGGCACGCTGTATACTAGCAGCTGAAATACCTCAGCTCTAAATATCCACAAATCAAGCGCAATTTAAATACTAATGGTCTAGACAATCCCCTGTATCCGGGGTGGACAACAATCGACTATATGTACATATATAATACATAGATCAAAGACTTACACCATTTAAAAAAATGACCATTGTCTTTCTGAATTCTGATACCGAGATCCTTTTTGGAATAACAATAAATGTTCTGAAAGATGACAATCGATCTTTTTCACGGGTACCTATATCACAGAAACTTTGTTGCGGTCACTATTTCTGATGAAAATGAGATACGAGCCTAATATTAGCCGTTGTTTTAGCAACGTCCGCTTGTGACCCGTTATTCAATTTCTCTTTTCTGTCAATTAAATTTCAATGTAGGATTTAAAATTACTTTCAAACCCTATCTTAAATCAAATTGAGCTAATTTCTGGGAAGCCAGATGAAGCTTTAAGCGTTAGAAAGGCCAACTGTATTATTATAGTAACCATATGGTGGCTACTATTGCGCGAATGTCATCGCTGTCGTTTTTTATGCATATTTTATTAATTATAATATTTAAAAATAAATGATAGTAAAAGAAGTAGAATACCTACTTAAATTTCCAAATGTGATTGTTGAAATAAGTAGGTAGGTATAGGTAGGCAAATATTTGCTTCTGAATTAATATTATAATTCCAAAACTACAAATTAGGTATTGACGATATTCAACAGATCGTAGAATCACGTTGTAGAACGTAGCACCACCCGTTAAGTTGTGCTCCAGTATAGTGGTCATCTATAGCGAAGTATGTATTCCTCATATCACACAGAAATGCGGAAGAATGATAATTTAAAATCACATACCATACAATAATGGCAATATTAAATTATATCCTGGCAACCCTAGAGTACAGAATGGAGGCGTGGGGCGGGCGCGGGTCGACGACCGGCCGCCCGCTCTGAAATATCGCCTTGCAATATCTCGCTCGGCTTAATCCCGAACAACGTCTACGCTTAGCTTTATAAAATACAACTGTATTTATGTGCTATGCTTTTATTTAACATGGAAAACGATGCAAAATTTGTTTTAATATATCTTTACAAAAATTATAAGCATATATTTAAAATCTGGGCAGAATTTTGTAACTCACTCAAGTAAATTCTCAGATAAGCATTAAATAGCATATTGGTGAATACGCAAGCAGTGGGAACCGGTCGATATCTCCTTGCCTGATACTCCGAATATGAAGTATAATTTTTAGCAATGGACAAAACAGGTTTTTTGAGCAAGCTTTTATGGGAATATTTACATTAATTCTACGATTATTTGTGTCGTCATCGGACCAATCATCCGAACACGTCATGCTCATAAAGAGTTCGGCTGGGGAGGCGAACGAATTAAGACGTTTCGCAAACCACAAGGAACGTTGGTCCGGAGTTGGTCGTTCGTTATATTTACATAGCTACTAGCCTATAAATAAATACCGGCTCTCACGCACACGTGCACAAAATGACGTTGTTTTAAGTTTATTTTATTTTTATACCCGACGTTGGCCGTGCGCGAGCGGTCTGTAATTTCGCGTTGCTCGCGGCGCGTAGGCGCGTACGCACGCTGGGACATGGCGGCGGGATCGCCAGCTTGAATTTATTTATGAATACGAGTGTATTATTTACAAATCTACCCATACATGTAGATTCAATGACAATGATTGTTACACTGTAAACTCGATTGTTCACAAAAAAGTGTTAAAGGACATTTCTGTGGTGCCCGAGGAGACAGATAGCATAAGATCCTTGTTGTAATTATCGTAATAATCTAGACATGATGTAAGCTGAATGTGTGCTTCATTTATTAAATAATACGGCGGTGTTCAGTAAGTATATAAAACCTACACTTACATAATATATTGTTTACGGCATACTTTATTTAAATAAATAACAGATTTAAAAAAAATTAAACACGTCTTTCATGGTACTAATTAAGACGTCAAAAAATCTTTATTGTGTTTTAGTATTTAGCAAAGTCGCTTTATATTGTACCTAATTTCTTGTCCTATTCTATTAATAAACCTAACACTGTATTTAGTTATACAATAGAACTTAAACATGCAGATAACTAAGATCATATACCTACATGCATCTATGTCATAGGCCCTAGATTTTTTGTATTCTATTTCCCACACCGTCGGTATGAGGCCCGAAGGTTTGCCTTGAAAACTTGCGTTAATAAATACCAAATACGAGTAAGTATTAATATCTATCCGTGCATATATCTTCGAAGCAGCTGGAATCGTGAACACGAAGTTATATGACGTGACCAATTAATAACTGATTATTCACGAGTTTCGTGTGTTTGGCGCAAATCGGGGTATTGTGGGGCACGTTTTGTAGAACCTAAAGAGCCTTTATAATTTATGTCACTACCTATTCGTTGGTTAGAAACGTATAAAGATATCATTTTGTTTTGCGCAAGCACAGAAGTCGAAGATATCTTCGTATATTGCACATTAAATACCTAGCACTGGAGTGCTTTATGAAATAGCATCGCTTATTTCTTTTGAGCTTGCCTCGCGTATCATTAAAGAGATACCTCTACAAAAAAATACAGACGAATTGAGTTGGTACCTCCTTCTTTTTGAAGTCGGTCAATGCAGACACAGCGGTTGGAAACACATAAACAGATATCATTATTTATGTATGCTATGACCTTTTAAGTATTTAGGTATTTATGTATAAGAATATCTTGACAGTTATTAACCCTATCATTTAATAACACATATTTCAATAGCGAGATGTTGTTTGCTTCTTATTAAATTAGCATCGTAAAGGATAGGTTAGATTGGAAGTCATTGATAAGTGATCATACATAGGACTTTTTGGATAGGAGTACCTATGAAAACTAAAGAAGAACTGAATCGATATTTGTATTATTCTATAACTAACTAACTATGTACTGCTATGTACTAAATGTACCGTATAAATATATTTATATGGTATAGTTACTTACCTACCTAGCAGCATTACACATACACATATGTGTAATACATGTTTCCTAGGAATGGCAAAATTTTTATCGCGAGCCCGTTATCGTGGCCGATCATAAATCTGTTTTCAAATCGTGTGTCGCCATTGCCGCCTTGGCATCGCTGCAAGCTTATGTTGGGAGTCTCTTTCAAATGAAAGCGGACCGTTTCTTGGAAGCTATAAAGTTTAATTTACGTTAGCTTGTGACCTTATTTACTGCGTTCGGGAATTCAAAGGGTTTATTGTCGCATTGTACCTAAGTATTTGCCAATGCACGTAAAATACTAGGCGAAGTGCTCAAAATGCCAGACTTATTTACGGTCTAAGAGCGTCGAGCGGTTCGAGGTGGCCCCGAGTTCGGTGTATGTAATGACCATATTGAAAATATCTTGTGAGGTTATTCTTTAAGTATTTCAAGTCAAGTAGTAAAGTATTTCAAGCCAACTCCATAGTTCCTCGTCTTTGCAAAGTTTTAAATGGATGCCATGGGTCAATGGATATAAATAAAATGTCACTTTTACCTTTTAAAAGAAGTATAACTTTAGGCAAGCATAAATAGAATTAAAAATGAAGATAAGAAAGAGAAGACAAATAAATAAATTAAATAATGTTAAGATATATGTACTACTGTTTTAGTGCATGCTGTGTTTGCTTTAAAAGGTTAAGCACTTAGTTAATAGGATATGTTTTTAAGTTCAATTTGTATGTAATATTGTTGTTACCACTAGCAAACCTAAATAAATAAATAAGTACTCCTTAATAATATAAATCACACTAATTTATAATACGTAACATTAAAGTTTTCATTGTTTTACATAGGTAGGTATATATAAATATTGATTCAGAATGTTACAAACTTGAAAAGGATGAACTATATCCTTAAATCCGCAACGCATCGGTTGTCAATAACTAAACGTTTGCGGTAATTAATTCGAGATAAAAAAACGTATTTTACTGTGATTATTGCAAGGACAGAAAAAATAACGATTAATGCTCATACGTGGAGATCGAGCGAAGTATTAATTGTGCTAGTTTATTGGCGGCGTCAATCGCCATTTATAGCTTTCCCAGCGAGAGGCAATTACGAGGGATTAACTCGTCGATGAGTTTGTACATGTGAAAAGTCTATTAGTCAATATCAATTATTATTTTCGTTTTATCTCTATCAGGCGTTCTCCCTATGATAATGAATTTTATGTGCCTTGTCTAATTGTGAGACAAGCTCAAAATTGTTTGTAACTTTCTTAGTAGGTGTTATTTTTATGAACTTTATTATATTCCTTACTTAAATATCTACTTATTTTGTTATAGATTAGTTTAATTAAATATTAGGATAATAGGAATTAGGTAGGTATATAAATTTAACATCGCAATAACATCTAAGAAAGGAGTTTTTACGGGAATAACACACTATGTCTACATATAGTATTCTAAATATGTACATATTTAAACAAGACAGCTTAACGTTGTTCGGGCGTAAATAACACCCTTTCAGTTGTTGTAACTATATATTTTTTATATTGTGTACGTACCTATGTCTTAGGTGCAATCATATTTTAGTATTTGTTATATACTTACAGTTTAAAAGTTTATCTGTAATGTGATTATCTATTGAAGCTTTGTTTTCGTCAAACATTGTAGCAGCCACACCAATAGGTATAGACAGGTTAAGATACTTTGTTCGGGCTCATAATATTATTACTAAATATTTTCGCAATATCGTTTCACATATTTACATTCTTATATGTATATTCATATTGTAGATTGTAATTCAATGTTATTCGTAATTTTCTTCTTCGTAAAATATTATTGGTCCAAAAAATGTCGTGTCTCTCCATAATTCTATATGAAATATAGGTACTTACACCTATTGAGAATCAAATTTCTGATAAACATGCAAAATCTTTGCATTTTGTTGTCTATCCTTGGTCGCTCCGTAATTCGGTTTAATTGAATACTATCGAATTGCATTAGGATTGCAGTAGAATAATTATTGCAGGTGATATCTATATCACCTGCAATAATTATTCAGCGATTAGAATATCGATTCAGTTCTAACTGTTCTAACTGAATCGATATCCTAATCGCTAATCCTATCGTAACGCCACACTACATTTCCTAAACCTAGCCACCTACGTACGTAAACATGGATAAATTCTGAATGAATGTATCATATCATGTAATATGTAGGTACCCATTGCACATCATACAATCATTGCTGAGTATTGAAAGTATTAACGTAATTTGTTTCAATAGGCTTCCATTTAAAGCTATTAATTATTCAAATTAAAGTCCATAATTAGTTCTCGTATTTGCGAGAGATTGAAGTAAATCTGCAAAAGTAAGCGACTCCAGATTTATTTCGCAGCTGCTTTGGTGGCAACCAGAAACTTTTCTTGTTTTCCTGCCTCGACACACTTATTTAGCCTGTTCAGTCTATAGGTAGTAAGATGACAATAGCTATCGATTTAAACTTTCCAAGGATAGTGCAGAAAGAGATATAGTGTAGCCATTAGTGCTCTGCTGTATCTTAACTTTAGTCCTTAAGTCAAGCGTTTGACCAAGACTTCGCCTGACGGAATGGAATTATTACCTAAATGCCTAGCTACGATGTCGCTCGATTGACTTGCAAATTATTATTATTCCTTTTTGCTTAATTAGCCTTAATTCATCTAGCTGAGGTCTTAATTTTTTTATTTAAGGAATGCATTACATGTAGGTGCACACACTGATACTCTACAAAAACAATGCAAGCCACTTTGAGCTCACGTGAGATTGGTAAAAGTGAATTAAGAAAATCTTTTCTCGTGAATTAAAAGATTAGGTAATTATTAGTAATTACCTAAAACTTTTGAAATGCTGAGCAAAGAGCTTTAATTAAAATTTATTAATCTACGCCCATTTATATTACGCTCGAAAGTTTCAGCCGGTCACAATTTATGACGACCAGAACGGAGTCATAAAATGAAAAATCGTGCCCGCAGCCAAATGTTTGATTTATCGCATTGAGAGAGATCTAGCGCAATTAGAGTCGGGCTGCGGGCCACTGCGGGTTTGATTTACGATGATTCATAGTAATCATGGCCGGACAGCCTGTGATCCGTCGTCTGTTTCTCTGTTTTATGACGCCATGTTGCGTGCGGTTAGAGGCCATCTTGGATTGAGTTAGGAATTGCGGTTGGTTTCGTGACAATATTAATACGTCGATGCGGACACAAGCTGCGTTGTTCTCACAAGTTTATTTGAGTAAAGTTTGAGGCTAAGTCGTAGATTTAAGAACACAGGAGCGACAGCAATCAAAGTAAATCTCGGTCAGCTATCGAATTCATAAAACTAGAATTACAATAAGTTTTAGAATAATATCTTAGGACAATTCCACAGACTTTTACATAACAAATAAGTACATCCAACTTAGGTATATTTTATTTTTAAGTTCATTGGCAAATATATTCATATACATTCATTTAAACATTCAAGTTAATTATAGTGACGGAGAACAATTTAGAAACAAGATAACTTTACTTACTGTGACCCTTTTAAGTAATGCACGAGTATATAAGGAGGTATTTGGATGTTTTAAGCCGACGACAACTATGGCCGTTACCGCCAATGCCTCGACACAACCGAAAGGCCATAAACGGAGCACTAAAGGTGACACTTACACATAAAGAGATCGGTGTTACACGGGGCTGATACCGCGTCATCGCCTGTCGTCACCTCGCCATAACCGATAAACAAATCGTCGACTCCACTCACTCGTCCCCTCTATCGTGACCGTAAAAAACTTAACTATCCGGTAACACGAACACACCTCAATATAAATCACAACAACCGGTAACGTACTTATCGAAATGTGTACGACACGATCGCGCTTTATGAATTTTCTTCGTGCTCGCCCTCGTCGAGCGTTCTAGGCTTAACGCGCGAAAAACACGCGACGCCCTATTCCGCCCCAATGCCGGCCTGTGACTATCACAAAACCATTCCAATGCGACCGAATATGATATTTGAAAGCGCACTCGAACAAATTTACTTTCGTTTCCCACAAAAATCAAAATATTGACCAGAAAGGCCACATTATGCAAATTTTACCCTTTCAGCTTTAACGACAGAAAAGATAATAAGAGCGATGATTCGAAGTTTATTGTCTCATTCGAACTTGTTTTTTCTGGTTCGCGTCGAAGATTGACTAACAAAAGGAGCCATAATTTACCTAATGCGGATCGACAATTTATGAAAAGATTGCGCAAGTATTCAGGCCATTGTTGTATAGCTACACTTTCGGTTTCAGCGTACTGATTTGCATAACAGGCTACGCGCACAATACTCGGACACCCTTTCGTAAATCCTTTTCGTTTCACTTTTCAAAACGTCCCATTGTTGACTTTTCGTACGAGTAATAAATAAATCAAGGCACATTTTATACGGTCCGGCGAATGTGGTATATGGTAACATTGTTTGTCGGTATATAAGTAGTAGGTTCTGTCAGCTTTGTGGCCTCTGCCAGTATGCTCTGTATATAACAGGTAGGTAATAGATGTTCTATACATGGTGTGGTTTATTTCAAGCTTCACGGATTTCTTACACGGTTAACAGTACAATTTATAACACAAAAGGCAGTATTCGAATCTATGTTTTATAATATTTGCTTTTTAAATTGTTCTCGTCTGTTAACATAAGATCGATAGAGCGGATTTATGACTTTCATTTTTAATAAAAAAGTAAAACAAAGCGCGGTTGCCGTTTATTTATTTTGTGTAACTAATTCGATTTTAATTAAACAATAATCATAAACGTTGAATAAGCGGTCATTGATGGTAAAATGGTTGAAATAAATGCCAATAACACACGTCATTACTGCGTGTAATATGGTTTTACAACTTTAAGGCAATAAATAAATTGACTGCCGTTGGTACATTTTATTACGATTTAAAAGTCGATGACTGTTTCAAAATGAATAATTGATTTATGTCTGTTATTAATGTTAATTTGATGCCGTGTTAAGTAATAATACTGATTTGTGTGCCGTTAGAATAAATGAAATCAAGCTTTTAGAAAGCAAGCTTCAAAGCATTCAGTACTAATGTAAGTATATAATTAATACACTAATTAACGACTACCTACTTATTTGTTTTTATTATAGCAATTGAATATTGCCTAAGTAATGTGCTTTATTGAACTGATACATATATTTGTATTGTACCTATCTATGAAGATATTGATTGTTTTCCTTTTAAAAAGTATTTTTAATTATACTTAGCTAAAGAAGAATTCGCATGTGGGTGTCATGTAACATATACCATGGCCCAATAATGTTGAGTGATGGTTTACCTAATGCTTAGTGATTGCCATTGTTGCCTACAAACACGAGTCATTCCAGAGGCTGTGCAAATGAGTTTTTAGGTTTTAGAAAAACAATTTTTTAGCCCTTTTTAGCCCTTAGCAATTTTTTAGCCCTTAATTTTTGTAATAATCTCTAATCGACGTCAAATAAAAGTTCTTTTTGAGTCTAAGAAACAATAACGCTTTAAGCTATAAATCTGTATAACCTACTTCAGTGAAAGTTTTGGTTAACAGCGGATCTGCAGATTTCACGTGTCGATAATACGATGGATTCTTAGACGCGTTTGTCGCGCAATATTTTCATTGACTGTTACAACGAGTGATATTAGGTATTTCTATCCTATATTTATTTCTGTAATATCTCCGTAAAACTAGAAATGCATGCGACTGATTTTAACCTTTGGCCACTTAACAAGCGACATTCTAAATCATTAGGCTATCAGTGACAGCTAACCGCAGAGCTAAAGCTAACTGTACCTAGGGTAAGTACTTAGTTTATTATTTCCATTTACATAGTTTCCATTTGCGACAATATCTAGTAAGTAAAACCAAGTTTATCTACAGTTTGCCCTCCTGCAAATTAATTTGATGACTTGAGAGAGATATATGTACACTAATTATATTATCATTATCGGTCTGTCCTGTTCTGACAACATATGTACATAATGTATATTACGCGATAAATTACCATTTTAGAGGTAATATTTATTCATAGATTCTAAGCCCAACTGTTGCTTTACGCATTTGTAAACGTTATTTCAGTCTGTAAATAGCATTGCTTTAATTTATACACATACCTAATATTATGCAATAAAACGGTTTTAGACTTACGTTAAGAACATACTAAACTTGAAATAAAATATAGAGCCATAATTAGTCGGTAAACCATAATCGGAACCGAAAATAGGGGCTGTATAGTAGTCCATCATACTCGTATGTTAATGATCGTAGTTTTCTACGAATGTTTTAGTCTTTTAGTCGTTTAACACGTGTTAATAACCAATAAAACAGTTTAGTGGTACATAAAAAGTTGGGATTTATAACGAATAACTTATGCATTATGATTTCTCGACGCGTGCCCAGTTTACAATGTGATTAAATCTAGGCATTTATTCTCCGGTTCGAGTTTCATTGACTTCCACGTCGCTCTTTGCGATTATGCCTTCTCAGTGTAACAGTGTCTTACGCTAGCCCACTATTCATTATAAGACCCATCAAAATTACATTGATGATAAATGTGCTAATAGCAAAACGTATTTCATTTTTACATTACAAGTTCTCAACACGCTGAAAGCTACTGTAGTCCATTTTAATGCGTATTTTACTAATATTTTCTTACTTTTTGTTATCGCAATAAAGTTTATGCTGGTTTAAATTACACGCCATACGATAAATTAAACGAATTGAATTGCTGGCCATATTTAGTCATTGCAAGGTTGCTACTAATTCATATTAAGTGAGGTGAGGTATTATTACGAGAAATAGACGCACTCACCCATGTCGAATTAGCGGAGTTAAAATCTACGGTTCATTTTAAATGACTTCATTTTATACCTGGAAATATGAGTTTGAAAGTGTATGTTCAGAAATAAATCATGTTGCATTGGATAAGCACCTACAATAAATAAACAAAAATCACTATCTATCTTACAAGATTATCTACTTAAGTTCTACTTTAATATTCTTAGAGTCAATCGCAGCTTAAATAAGCACTGGTGGAGTCGTATCGATAAATTTTATTCAATGTTACTTCGATAATACTCCGGATATAACGTCGCGTAGGCGGAGATATAAAAGCTATTCATACGATAACATGTGGAAGACAGTTATGTAACAACTTTGAATGTTTGCGGGACCAACGTACCTAATGTTACATTATAGTCAGAAAAATGTAGGTATGTACAAATAGACTAGTTTGCAACAGCTACGCAGAAGAAATCAATACCTGTTCTGCGTAGGTCTGTGCGGTACAACAACGATATGTTGTAGATGTAATTTTCTTGTTTTTAGGTTTTAATATTTAAAATACATATATGACTAAATGTATAATACCAAGACATTTAGAAGGTTTTTATACAAGCGTACGTTATCGAATCGTGTGAGGGGACGCGGCTCGGCGTGGGAGCGGTATCTGGAACTCTGGCAGTCAGTCGTAAACACACTGAATTAGTGCTCCCACTAACTGCCTCAACAAAAAACACGGTTGGTAAATTTAGACAGGACTCATTTGATTCAACGTCAAATAACTACACATTTTCCATGTTATTTATATAGTTAGCTATACGTATGTAGGTACTAAACGGGTTTAGTGCTCTCAAATGATTTTGGACCCATAGTAACAGTCCTCCGAATGTTGAAACAAACACAAATATTATATTTGTACTTAAGATTGAAACGCTTTTAAGGATTCCGCCAAACCAATAAACTAAAATAATGTATAATCAAAGAAAGTGAGCGAATTTTTCTCTAGATTTGTTTGTAATGAAACTGTTTAAATCTCCTATGAACACCGAGTTCACCTAACGAACAAAGATCATAACAATTCAACATTCACTACAATCACACAGTATTTATATTAGGTGTACTTGAAGACAAGAACCAGTCGCTTACATGGCCCATTTAAAGATTATACAGAATTATTAGATCAATCCATATTTCGACGTTTACTGGGTAGACATATTAGATATGAAAGTTAATATTAAAGTTGTTAATTAAATAGGTATTAATGGCGGTCGTTGTAACATTGTTTTATTAGTTTGTACTGAGAGCGCACGAATTAAATTAAATTAGAACTCGTCACGGTACCTACGTACGTATAATTTCGTCTCTCGTGACCAATTAACCACCAATTATAAATGCATGTACTGGACTTGTTAGAACTTTTCCCATCAGGCTATTAAACCGCTTAAATTAAAACACAGGATACCCCTATTACTCGAATCGTGATTTGTTTTTATGAATACCATTATACTTTGAGATACAGATAAACACATTTATCAACAAAAAAGGGTGAGTAAAATCTTGGTGGCATTTTATTTATGTTTTGCGATTTAAACCATTTTAACATTATGTGTATTTTAAAGGATCTGCTTGAAATTGTTAACAAAGGAACTAAGTATATATTTACAAATGAGTGCAGATGCTTTCTCAGCGAATGTTTTAGACCACCGATAAACAGGCCTGCAGCAGTAGCTAGAAGTGGTTAACTACTTGAACTCAAGTGTCGCACTCTAACCACTGAATTGTAGATTGACATATGTCAAATGTGCAACAAGCGACACCTGGCTTTTCATTGTCAGCAGCAATCTAGCTGGAAAAATGATGAATTTTTTCTGACTTCCAAAATAAATAAAGTTTTTCCGTTTCGTCTACAAATTACTGTGTATTAGTCAATTCAGCTAAAATACCTACCAAGTAAAACAAAGTACCTACCTATTCTGAAGAACTCTAGCCACCATGAAATTATAAAATGCAAATCATAACTTTTTTCAAGTTATAAACTCGTATATTTTACTTACACTACGTGTAGGTAAAATTAATTATTTAAATGATGCTTGGATATTTCTACAATTCTAACATAGAAGACGCATTTTAACTTGTTGCTTATTATTACATATTTCCTGTTAGACCTAGCTTTGTATGATACAAAATAGAGTAGGTACAATACCTAAGTGGTCATACCTACACAAATCTCGAAGTACATATATATACGTACATTAACCTAAAGATATGGTTTATTCAGACACCTTGTTAGAACCTGTGCTTGGATTTGTGTTTATAGGTATCTACATACTATCTATATCAGTGAGTTCCAAGTTCTAAGATCTGCGCACATTCAGTCTTCTAATATTTACAAAAAATTTCAAGATACCCGAATTCTGTACAAACTGTTATGTACGGAACATGAATAATGCATGGCCTTTAAATTTCCCAGGCATCACGGGCCATTTCCCCGGAACTATGGGTTGGCCAAAATTACATCCAAAAGATAGATAGGGGACACCGGGGAAGATGGACTATTTTATTATTTATGTAATATTTTGCAATTTTTTAAATCAGAAGGGTGGATCCCCTCACTAAAGGGTGGGCATGGAATGAATGAGTTTATAGTCCTTTGTAGATAAACATATCAATTTGTTAGTGTTTTGTTGGCGACGTAATATTATGTGCCACAATTTCAACTGTTCACATTGCCTCAGTAGTCTCGATGGCTCTTAGCCGGTTACAGTCGCTAACGAAATTAACGTTATAATACTTAGTGGCATAATTTTAAATTTAATTTAGTGATAAAAGTTAAAATGCTTGTGACTTTTGTATATTCGTGGAGTTGCGTTTGGTGAGTATTAATCTATAATTAAGGCCATGACATCTATAATAATTAATTAAGTAATTAAGTACCAGCTATACAGTTACCTTGTGGGATGTGTGTGTCTTGGTAGATGAAATGAAAATACCTTTTTACACTCCCCACGTATATTCACCAACAAATATATAAAAATTATGAAGGTGTGAAT
>DWQT01001297.1:0-17403 GCA_018244895.1 Myscelus amystis hages
CAACAATGTTTAACATCCTGTGTAATAAGCGTGTACTTTCTAAGTGAACAGAGACATAATATGTATTTTAATGAACGCTGCGCGCTTAATAAATTCCTGTGCGTTAAAAAGAATTCCATCGATCGTAAAATAAGATCCCCGTGTGCTGTCACATAAAACAAAAATATGATTCAATAAGTTACTTTCATTACAAGTTACGAACGCAACTTGTTTTGTGCGCTATAGAGCAGTTAAGCTTTTGTGAACGAACCTGTCAAGTACAACAACTACATTTCGGCTAAGGCAGACCTCGCTTACAGCTTACGATCTATTTTTTTAATATAATTATAAGTAGATACAGCGTCTCCTAAATTGGATAGTGAAAAAAAGCTGCTTACAATGATACGTATTATTTAGTTATTTTGATTCCGGCTGATAACTTCCACCACCAACCCACGACTACCACGACAAATGCAAATATATGTATAATCAGAGTCAATGAACTATTTTTCTTCCTTACCAACGAGTGTTATAGTAATATACTTAAAGGTCCCAATTAGCACAGAATGTACGAGTACCGTTACTTATTTAATTTATTGACACGAAAAATAATAAAACATGACCCACAAATAACATGACTAAATATAAATAGTTAATTAATTATTACTATTAAGGGAACCGTTATTATTAACTTATTATGTAGTAATTCGATAGAAATGTCAAGGATAACTTCAATCTGATATAACATTTAATTCTGCAATAAATATCATCGCTCAGGCTGAATTTACAGTTACATTTGATTTTTTATATCCATTTGATTATAATTTTTTGATGGAAATCAGTTGAGGGCGTGTCTTACACTACTAAAAGCACAGACATATTGTAAATTAGAAACATTTAGAGAATCTAGAACTAGGATATAGTTTAGAAGCCTTGTTCTATGTGCTACAATGTTCCCTAAATATTAAAAGAAATTATAATCTATTTTGGATGTCGTGAAAAATAAGAAATACTCCGGATAATTTTATGCCCGGATCACCGTTCAAAATTAACTTTATATTATTATATGTACAATAATTTCTTCGTTTTCTATATAATTTTGTAAACGTGTGGAAAAGCTGATTTTGTATTTATCTAGCTTTTTCTTCATTGCCTTGCTCAAGAAACTCAATCTAAAATAAAATATTCTATTGCTGGTATTAGCTAGGAACGTCTATAAATAGTAAACGCAATTAGTACCTAATATTTTGAATATCTGAAGAGCGCAACTGAAAAGGAGGGATTTAGATGATTGTTTAAAATATCAATCCGATCCGTTTTATTCATGTTAAAGATGAGTTGTATATTTTATAATTCCAAACGTATTCAGTATTTCATTAATTGGTAGACAAGTAAGTTAAAAGCAACTGGCTGGCTTAATTAACCACCTTATAGGTCTTACGATTAGATAATGTATGTACATATTCATGACTGTGTAGTAGATTTCCCCGTAAATCCGTTTTGTAGCTCAGCCAATAAAACTAACCGCTATAAAACCTATACTTAGACGTACTTATCCTATTGTTTACTAAAAGTTATATTTTTAAATGTAAATGTAAGCCGTTTGAATTGTCCAAATGTAATTTTTTTTAATTCTTGATTGAACCCTGTTTTCTTTACACGTTGTATTTATTTGAAACTTGTGAATTTGTAATCAGAAACAAGATTATTCACGATATTTTTTTAGGCTGTTAGGTTACAATTATTACTGTAGGTAACATTGAGGACAGCGTTAAATATTTGTATTTAATATTACAAAAATACTTAACAGATTCAATAAAATTTTCAATTTTTTTAAGATGTTTCAATTTCATAACGTAAAAAAAATCAAAAAAAATTTCAATATGACCGTTTGATCTGCGTCCGCGCGTAAAAATATCTATGTAATTAATAAATTATATTTTATGTATTTGCATAGTATTTTTTCTTTGTGTAGTATTAGTTATTGAAATGGTGAAGTTCTCGTTATACCTATATCTCCATGTAAATAAAATAGCAGCTAGAGTTAAGTGGCTAAGTAGTTCACTGTGTGGTTTGAATGGATGAAGTCGTACATGTATCTCATATAGGTATTACTAGCGACCCACCACGGCTTCGCGCGGATCCAATGCTGATACTGAATACACTACAGAAAAAACTGTAAACGTGTTTTACGTATAAACCTTCCTCTTCAATCACTCTATTTGTTAAAAAAATCGCATCAAAATCCGTTGCGTAGTTTTAAAGATTTAAGCATGCAAAGGTATATAGGGACAGAGAAAGCGACTTTATTTTATACTATGTAGTGATGCTTACACGAAACTTTGAAACAGATGCACCGTTTAGATCAGTGATTGGTAAACTATCTTTGCGGCATAACTTGTTTGATCAATACTGTGCTACGTACAGTTTATATCGTTTTTGAAATTAAATAATCTACATGTCGTCACTTTTTTTGGCTAGTGTATGACGCGACTCGTCAAGCTTGTTCTTTACTCAACTTAAGCAGAGCATTCGCAAAGTCCTTGCGGGCACCATCGCGCTGCTGAGTACACTGAGAATAGCGGCTCTACGTTGATTCAAGGACTTTTGTATTTCAAACGTGTATATTATTGCGGATACAAATTAGTTTAAGATCATAAGTATATTTGAGCGTTGTCGATAAATATAACTTTTCTTTTATCCGCGCAATGCAAATGTAATTAATTAGTGTGACGTTTTGTGAAATCAAGAGCAGTAGCTGCCTCAGGCCGCATGCCGTGCATTTCTTACCGCTTTCCACTCGCCACTAGGCAACGCTATTGTCATCACGCGTATGCTCTCCGTTGTTACTCGTATCTCTAATATTTTAGACAATTTTTACTTATAACGTTTACTATCAAGTGTATCATAAACACTGTTTTTAATCTTTTCTGCAAATAATGGAATCATAAAACAAGTCTATTTTTAATAGTGACAGAAGCTCACCTAAGCCTAGCCTACGTTGAAAGGACGTAGCAGGACCTACCTATATAACTAATACGTAACACACGGCCACTAAGGTCTTGCTTTAAATTATATTTGCGTTAAACCAAATAATACACAAAGACCGTAATCATAAAAGGAATATAAAAAAAATCATGGCCACATTCACTTCCTCGAGCACTCGGTCGATTACACACAACTGATATTAGTACAACATTATTGTCATGATAAAATATTATACAATTTTGTAATATTACGTAGGCGTGGGTGGTGCTTTTTCTGCTTATGAATGATAAGCTATAAAAAGTCTTCATACATAAAGCCGTTCATCTTCGAAGCTTGTTCACAGCATGTAATAAAACATTCTTTAGGTAATAGTATTCTGTCTTAATACATTTCAACTGACGGATATAATCAATTTTAGAATCAAAATTACCTTCAATTTGCATAATAATTACCTCTTGTAAAATTGTAGACTGAAATATGTACACTCGGCTTAGTATTTAGACCAGGTTTAGATGCGATGATGAAACCTGCAACTCGATAGCCGACGCTGAGCTGAGGTGCTTTTATTTACTTTCAAATTGTAATGAATGGCTGCAACACGTCGTAATAATAATTATACAATAACTTCATAGTCTACGTTATATGCCTATCGTCATACAATACATATTGATCCAATGTGTTAATATTACACACAAGCTACTAAAAATTCTTCAACATAACCCTTTTACGATTAAACAAATAGCTTTGTTTTATTGGTGGTTTCTGTCCGCATAGGCAGAAACAGGTGGACGTTGAATGTACGGGCTGCGAATAAAACGAGATCAAGGTCAATCGTTGTTTCTGTTGCTGTTCTAGCGAACGCTAATTACGGGTGCTAATAACTGCCAGTACGCTCAATGGTGTACCGTATAACATGCGTACACGGCGCACGGCAAACCGTCACGCCGGCACGCTACGCTCGAACGCAACCTAAGATGGAGCATCGTCGTCTGCTAATTAACGATGCGGCCATATTTATTTGTTGCAAAAAATGCGTGCCATGAGCGCATCTTGTGTTTCGAAGGGACAACCGGCCAAGGACGCTAAGCTCGGGCGAACGTATGGCACACGCGTGAACTTTACAGTTCTGATGTATACGTACCTATAAGATTATAAGATCAATTTATTTGAGAGTAGGCGGCCTTTTCGTATAAAGGCGTCCCCCTCGCACTGGCGGGCCGTCGAGCTTGCCAGTACTGTCCATACGCTGTTCCGCCTAAATGTCAATGTCGACTTACGCTGATACAGGAAGAGATTCAGGGCGTACAGTGGTAACACGACGCCTGCTTTACTCGCTTGACTTATATATGTAAGTAACAAGGACACTGGCCGAGACAAGGATGTAAGCGAATACCTATACCTCGGTACGACTGTAGATAATCTGTTTAGATTCATGAAGCCCCAACAAGTAACCTTTATAACATCTGTACACAAAGACACAAGTGCCGAAAACAATCAAATTGTTTAATTCCAGCGATTAGCGATAGTAAATAAAATCGCCGTTTGTGATTTAATAAACGGATATTGGTATAGAATTGGTATAGACTTTACGTACGTAACATTTAAATATAAGATTAGTTAAGACATTTTGAACTTTGTCATAGTGATTGTCAGGGCCCGTTTATTGATTTTGTGTGTTGAACCCTTTCCTAGCGGGAACGGTGCTCAAGACATTGATATTTTTATGACAAGGTCAAGAACAATATGCTCGCGGTCGGCTCTTACAATTTACAACACGCGGGATATTGATAAATATGCAATTGTTCACAAAACCTCTAAACAATCATTCAGTTAGCGAGAGCGATTGTTGTCCACTTCTACTCGCCATCAAGTGCTTGTTCAGATATTTGCATTAAGTTCTTTGTTAGATACAAGAATATGTAAATAACTTATAATTCTGTAATTAATTCTAACTATCAGGTCTGGAAGCAGTTTAATGTGAATAGAATGTACTAACGAAAATTACATTAAAATCCATATTGACACAATACTACATAGGTATTTTTAATGGCAGGCAAGGAAATAAAGGAATCTTGTTACCGCCTTACACAATAGCGATACCAGTTACCAAATTTTGCTTCTGTTTATCATAAGAAATAAACCAGCGCCTACGTGGGGGCGCTATCGTACGCTTCGAGAAAGATCTAAATAGTCGCGTCCATCAGATTTTTTCAGTTTCATCTTGGCTCAACTCAACAATCTTCGGGTTGTATACAGCCGACGTAGGTATATCTAGAGAAGGTACATCTAGAAGTAGAGAAAGCAATCGGCCGCGAATTATATAAAGGATTTCTATAGAATATTGGATACGCCCGCGTCCCATAACACATTTAGCTAGTTAGGTCATTTTAAGAAGATAAACTGCAGCATTTTCCCAACTGCGTGGGTATGCAGCCCTGCACTGTTGAGGGCTGCTCGTCATTAGGTACGGTAGCTTATAATAACTTGTTTTCTTTTGAAGAAGTCCCTGATCGTTTAGAATAATAGATGAAAAACAAATTTAATTCATTTACCTTAAGGTGCGTTTTTGTCATATACTAGCCAGACAACTAGTACCTAATCTCTTGATGTCGGTCGAGTAACGTGGTGATACGTGGCCGCTGAGGGCCAACGCTACGCAACTAAACGCTATATAAACTGAAAAGAGTTGCTTCAATTATCTTATATCATAAATAAAATAATAAATAAGAAACAAAATGATTAAACCCCAAATTCTACAGATACACGGCATACTCTCTGAAAGTGAAAGTAGCACTTATTTGTTAGAGAGAACTAGAGATTACTTACTATGAAATAATCTAATTTTAAATTATTTGGAACAGACACTATAAGAAGTATAGTGCACCGAACACCTGTAATATAAGTGCATGATTATACTATTTACAACTGTATCCTACGCGACAATCCGTTCTAAATCACGATAGCGAATGAACTGGCATAGGCCGATAATTTTATCTCAATCTGTTGGAAATCTATCTATTGGATAAAATGTGTTGTGCAACGTGTCTTTAACTAAAGCAGGTAGTGTTTACTTAACGTTCGCCGTGAGAGCGCTGCAAACGACGCTGCGCTACATTTGAACTGTCACTAAACGTTACACTTCATGAGTGCCGTTCGCCAGCGGCCAGTGTTTTGTAAGGGCCAGTGCACATTCCGTACTTTTAAACCGTCCATGTACCTACAGCGCTCTAAACGGCTTCTTGTTATGTAGAAATTCAGTTGACGCACGTATTAGGTATCTGTGAATTTACTAGAATCGATAAAAACCAGACATATTAACACAAGTATGATGTAAATATTTTTTCTAATAGGAAAGCATTGTTCTATTTCTTTTAAGTATTTATAGGGAATATTTGAATGTCTCATTTGCAAAATGCCACTTACTTTGTTGCCGATCGCCAGTACGTATCGTGCGCGCCCGGTGTACTTTACGCAATTTAACCCAATTGTAGGGCGGAAGCCTACTTATGGTAATATACCTCGGTCTGCTCTTTCTATTGAAACGTAACCTGCTCGTGGCCGGTGGAACCTGGAGGTGGTCGCTATTGGAACGATCGTTTGCGACATAAATGGAACGCCGCTGTACCGACTGCAGGCATTAATATAAATACATAGCTGTCGACCAGAACAAGCGTTGCGGAGGTTGGCTGGTTTGCTTCGCGGGTAGCTAGATTTTATTAAGATATAACATTCCAACATGACGAAGTCGGTCATTATCGTAGAGGCGGTTAAAAGCTTAAAGTAATTACATTAATAAAATAATTGCCAAACACCCCACATTCAAATGCGAGTACTGGTTACGAAAGGATTTTATAAATTGGAGTTCATTACAAATAAGGAAACATTTACCATTTAATTTTAACTTCTTAGCACTTTCTCTAATATAGGCAAGCAGGCTATCGCTCTTCTGAATATTAATAATAATATGCATATTATAAAAAAATATGCATGTAATTATTAGCAACAAAATGTATATAATTAACATAATATTAGTATACACTTAATTTGTTTATCCATTAAGCGTTACTTTCTTCTGTGACGTAGCCGTGCGCTGTATTGTTTGGTGTGTATGAGTGAGTATGAACCGGGGCACGCCTACGCAGCAGACGTGTGCAGTTGCTATGCTAATTTAGTCAAATAACACTATCAAAGGCTGTTGTCGTAATACCACTTTACTTTCGTTACAACACAGGGACCGGAGGCTGGACATGTTACACACCGATTATCGGTATCCGATACACTTTTAATCTACCTCATTATTCTCGTTTGACATTTATTAACGATAAGTCTAGGTAATTAATTCGAAGTCTGTTCGTAATTTCAATAGATCCAACAGTACCATGGCAGTTGAATTACGCATATATAAAAATTTACACAATTGATTAGTTAGTTGCGCATGTTCGCCGCTGCTAATTGAATAATTATTATATCTGCGTCTACTCGAGAAATAACTGAATTAAGCCTTATTGCTTCCTTCCGAACTCTCCAAGTAGTTAAAAGAACATTTACGGTGCGGGGAACGTTTTATTTGTTTAATTAAAGTCCCGGATATATATTTATACCAAAACCATTTCGGAACAATTATATTATGGATGATATAAACGCGCACGTGTACATAAGTGACATGAAAATGTAATCTAGTCTGCGAGCCCAAAACGTAATAGTTACAGTAATCGTGCAGAGAAAAGAAGTGCCAGGGAAGCAATTAACATAACATTTTTGAATAATGAAACCACTTTGTAAGGGTTTTCAAAAGAGAACTGTGTTGACATCACTACAAAAGAAACGCACAACAGGCAATTTCAGGCGGAATGCTTCTGCCGCTGCAGAAGGGTAGCAAGATATTTGATTTTTAATTAATATTAAAAACTCAATACATAATTATGGTTCATAATATGCTATGAATCATACGTACGACGTTCATTTGCTGTTTGTGCGTTAGATAAGGTTTGAAAAACTTGTGGAGATTAGATTACAAAATGAACGACCTTCAAACATCAGATTATTTTAAAACTTTTACAATCGACGTCGGCGACTAGCGATCTGGCTGAATAGAGGCTGGCCGAGTGAATTAAGTTGACATTGTGACTAACACGTTCCGCTGAACCGCGAAAGCTACACGAATCTTCAATTGGAGGCTGTTACATTTCTAACGCGATAAGATGCATGTTGGGCAATGTAGTTAATGGTATTTAATATCAGCAGAAGGCTGTTGCTCGATTTTGTGTATTGTGGTACGTTGTACTTATGCACTCATTAGTCATTATTGGCCGTTTCGCCGGCGACAACTCTGCCAATATGCGTTACTGGGCCCCACGCTTCAATAAAATTACGTCATCAGTTCGAAACTAATATAATATACTGCTTGACAACTTGTAACTCATGCACTATTATGTGTTGAAACAGATAACTTGTATGTCGTTCAATGATACTCGGGTCTTTTGAGATTTGTTTCGTGTTTTCCTCGCAGCCCTTACACCTGTGGCATGTACTTACAATTGAAGTGTAACATACAAAATATATCCGAATCGATGTTGATATGCTGCTCGTAATATTATAAAGAATTAAATGTCTAAAATCGTGGGCATTGGAACAAAATGTGTATTCGACTCTAGAATGGTTAAATCGCCTATGACCACATTAATGTGTTAATATCCTTGTTACTTCTAGATTGCTATATAACCTTGGTGATAACACTAAGAAAATATACATTTACTTGTGCTCCGAAGCTTTCCCGGAGCGTTATGATATGGGGCTCTTTAAGACGTCGCAAAAAGAGCACTCCTCCAAAGCCGGCAACGCCCTGGCGACCCCTCGGATGTTGCAGGTGTCCCGGCGACGGTGACCACTTACCAGCAGGTGGCCCGTCTGCCTGTTTGCTGGACTAGAAAAGAAAGAAAACTTCGGTACTACAAACTTTTGTACGAATATCGGATGATTATTCGCCATGAACCTAAATAAGGAAAAACGCTCAATTAAACACAATCAGCTCTCTCCATATTATGACGGTATTATTGACATTATATTTTTGCACTAAAATACCAATGCCTTTCTGACATTTTTAGTTTTGAAACATAGGTTTTTGTGTAACTGTATTTTGAACGATTTGAACATTATAATATTATATTATATGTATTATTGAGTGTAGGTACTCTCCCTGGCAGTCGCAACGGTTGTCTTTTCATTGAAACGATGTATTGTATTAAGTTAATTGATGCCCCGTTGGGTGTTTATAGTCCGTGTAATTTTCTCTCTTTCGCTATGCTAATAATTAATTATAAGCTAATTATACAATTTCAGGCAATTAATTAATATGGTTTACTTAATGAATGGCTTAGTTCAATGAAAGGGCTAGTCGTGGAATCGACGCCTATTTCAATCAATTGGCTGCGACACCTACACGTAGAAAGTTAAGTTACTACATCATGATGAAATGAATTTTATTTATAACTTTTATACCTTTAACTTTATTATTGATTTTGACTTTGTGTCAATTCAATGTCAATTTAATCTCAATTTGTTATAAAGATACCTTTAGAAAGTTTTCGTTTTCATAAATATTTACGTACATGTAGATTATTGATTTGTTGAAAATTTTCTATTTTGCTGCGAACAACATTTTATTGATATTTTGGTACGTATATGTAGCGCGTGACTGCTATGTCATTAAAATGTTTTCGAGGCCAAGGTTTTATTTTAATGTGCCTTTTTTATCCTATAAATATTTTTGAACAAAATAAGACAATTGCGTGCGCCCATCCATTACGTTACTGTAATGTTGTAGAACGTTCAGTTCATGGCTCATAACAATTGTTTATTAAACTTGTTACAGGTGACTAACCTTTACTTCAAACTTCACAGCCTACAAACAGTAAAGATTTTTTATTATGCGTATCTAACAATTCACATTTCAAGCCTTATACAACTTCAAGATTAGTCATTAATGGTGCTTTCGTAAACTTTTTCTTTAAATCATAACATTGTCAGTGGGAGGTTTAGTTGCGCGTAAAGTTTGAACTACTTTTATAATTGCCATGTATTAATAGTTAAATTTGTAAATTCATGTAGACATTTAAAACAATATGTTATTTTAAAAACTAAGCAAACCCATTTGCGAAATAACATTCTAATCCTTACATACCTACTTACCTAGTTTTGCACATTTCAATATGTTATTAATTTGCATTTGTTTTCCTACCATGTGCCAATTAAGTCCAAGCACATATCACTAAGAAAATTATGCGCAATGGTATTTACGTAAGGCGCTATAATTGTAACATGCTTTGATATAACATACACTTTTACTGAAAATGAAATGAAACCCATATCCTCGTGATGACTCTTTTGGTTATATATTTACTTTAGTACTATAGTATCACTCATAACTTCTTAAGAAAAAATCATTCAAATCGATTCATAGTAGACGAAGATATTGCTTAAGATAAACAAATAACACACCCACAGGCTACCTTCCGTTTTTGGAAGTTGGTTTAAAACAATGATTCAAACGACAATTTGTACTGTGAGAATTTTCAGCTAGTCTCAAATCTAATAATATTCATACATTTTAGTATTACCAAACAACGTCATACAGGTTTCATACTAGTATTATCATCGCCATTTCATCAATCTTCCGCAAATCATTCAAAGAGATAGCCATCTATTCTGAATAAACAGAAATTTTTCTGTCTTCCTCACTTTGTTCATAGGTATGTATATACGTAAGCCCTCTCCAAATATGAGAAAGATACTTGAATAATACATAAACATTGTCATCTGTATTTTAATCTGCTTATGAGTTAAAAGTATCAATACAGAACCGCGGTTATCCGTTATACGAGGAAATGCAGGTCAACACATCGACGTCGTAAAGGTGAAAGTTCCACATTAATATGATTAATATGTTTTGCTGAGTTACTTCATTCTCACTATTGTATAAGCACATTATTAGTTGAACACTTGAATGCAGGAGGACATTCTAAAACGTGGAATCCAGAATGTTAAGCTACCCATATAAAACAGGGCAACAAAATAATCTTTAGGCAGAGCGAACAGTGAAAGTGTATGTGATTAACAGGGATAATCTCTTAACTATGCGAGATAATACTTTCAGAGATTAAGTATTTTAAATGTTTTGACAGGTATTAACATATAGATAGTAATAATCTTGTGTTGCCAGTGGTTAAAAAATCCCGCTGTATTCATTCGATCAAAGTGTCTACCTGCTAACCGCCTCAAATGTATGGTTTAGCGAAGCCCCACCTCCTAATATGGGAAGAAGCCGCGACTATTAATGGAATACGACCTTGTGTCGTGCGAAGAAGCCAATAGATGTCACAAAACTACAGATTGTAGTGTTGTTAGACATTTTATCATTGAGCGTATTATTCGTTCTACGAATATTTGAGCGCCTGTGGCATGTGCGATAGGCAAGCCGAGCTAGAGGTAATTGGATCTTTTTATTACTACAAACAACTTAACATAATACATTTATATACTATAATTGAATATACTTTTTGTGAACAGTCACCAAAGGACAATTTGAGATTAATTATGTGTACGGTGCACCAGTACCGGAGTGGAATATTGGGCCTGCCTATGAGCACTGATGAAATTTTTATAGCAACAAAGGTTTTAATAATTTCATGACTTCGTTTAGGTTAACTTGCTATCCACTAGTCATTCGCAGTGTCTTCGGACACCTTGCTCGGCGGCTAATTGACCGTGGTATTTTCACGCTATTCAATTATTAACGGTAGCTTCACAATAAAATGGCGTCATAATTGAATTATGACATGCCCGTTATATCATTTTATTGCTAAGTTTATGTCAAATGTGATAGGTGGGCAGCAACTTAAATCATTCCACCGGCAAAATGCATCTCCATTTTAACATACAAACCGTTGGTCCTATGTTATGAGCTTTAAACCATAAAAATATGAAATATTTGAGAGTCAGTTTAAAATTTTTACAGTTTCTTTTACATATAAGTTGTTTTTACCTATTACATATTACATATTTTTATATTTTGCGACATAACTATGTAGGTATTATACGCGTTTCTATATAAAGTATAACTCCGCTAAGCGGGGAATTGCGAAGAAATTCCGAATAGACGATGAATTGTCACGGACTGTCGTTAAGTAATTCAAGTATAATAATACATTCTTAACATCATGAAAAATCTGCGACAGTACGGTAATAAAAAATCAACTTGTCTATTAACAACCATTCGTGTAGCTTCATCGAATAGGCTTTGCTCAACCCACGATTATTGTGACATTGAGATTATGCCATCAGCCTTTGATTTGATAAACGTGACGATCAAAGACCAATCAAGTGATAAACATAAAATCTTAAAACTGATTTATGTGCAGGTAACGACACATTTCAGGCCATATTATTATACATGGAATTTTATTCAACAGTACACAATACTTTGATTACCTTTTTACTTAATGCCATAGTTATTGATCCAGTTAAGTGATAACGACGAAAATATTTTTTGAGTTAAACTGCATTGTACCTGGCATCCTTTCTAAAAATATATCTCGCCATTTACATACAAACAACCCTCGGTGACTGTTCGAAATAATTATCTGCTGTCAAAATTTTGCATTTTTATATATCTTTCATAACAATTAATTCATTTAATTATTTGTTAAATTTTCGTTTCGTATTATATAGCTTGTTCAGTTCGGTATGTGTCGGCCATAAATTTACGGAAGTCACTTTAAATAGAGTTTTACGTAATGAGATATTTCTTTATATACTTTTTTCCCAGTGTAATTAACGTGAGAATATGTAGTAACTACAATGATAACTTTGTGAAATATTATCAATTAACCTACCTTCTAGCGTTAAGTTGCAGTTAATATAAATAGATAGATTTATGCAACATAAAGCAATCAAGTAAGTTATACTAAGATTAAAATTACTTATAATGTAACAAAGATAAGGACTGGTGACATATAGAAAAATTCTAGCATCGAAACTCATGAACGGTTACAATGAGTACAATGAGTACAAGACCGATTTTTTATGTAGTCAAAAATTGCTAAGTAACGACTATTCGAACTGTGAAGTGATTTGTAGCTGTATTTCAATCACAAGTGCAATCAAGGATACAACGGTGAACGTAAGATACCATTGACTAGACTGCAAGAACCAATTTCCTGCAGACATATTTATAGCCAGGTACGCAGGTAGCCACTACACGCAACACTTCGTTAATTCGCCAGCAAACATTTGTGCCCTGATGTTGATCCAGTCAGAAAATGTTGTACAGCCATATTTCGAAACACTAGGTACGAGATATTTCCGTGCGCTTTTGACACCGTACTTAGAAACGGATCGCTTTGCTACACTTACTATATTTGTAGCGAGTTAGCGACGGCTCCTTTAATTCATGTTTAGCGCCGAATTTTACTTTAACCTAGTTATTGTGACTCTACGTCGATTGTATATAAAGAAAAATTAATCTAGGTAATGATTATTAAGTATAATCTGTTAATTTAATTTATTTATTAAATATATAATAGGTATATTATATTATATTAAATATATAATATAAACAAACTTATCTTGTTATTTAAGAAATTTATCAATATGATAAATTTAATAAATAAATATGTAAATTAAATATTAAACAACAAGCCCATTACAATTGTGTATGGTATTTATTATGTTGTATAATAAGAAACGTTAAAATTGCTTTTGAAAATGGAAGAAAGATTTTAAATAACAATGAGAAATGTTAACATTACGTTGAAGAGCGACATTCTTTGTACACTTTCTTTTTGCTCGCTCCGTTTCTGCAACATCCATAAAATTATGCACTTGTATCATGTTTAATACGTTCCGTATTATCTGTGATTAATCTATTTTTCCGCATAAACACCTATTACACTTTTACGTCGTATAGATACGACAAAAACATAGTTATGATATTACAGATTTGCTGCAATAGTCCGCAAACAAAATAGTAACAGTCGATAGTAATAGTAGGAGCCGCGTTGTGCAATAGGGCGATTAGCTAATTACGTACAAGCGTTGCAGCTTTTTTACGATGATCGAGAGAGCCGGACCACTTGTGTACGTAGTCGCGCACTACAATCAACACGCGTTCCTTAATCTGTTACGACACTCATTTTACGAATAACCTCCTTCTAGTTTTACCAATAACGCGATGCTTTAATAAGCTCCGTTTAGTCTTATTGAACCAGTAAAATACACACTTCATACTAATAGTTATAAATGCGAAAGTATGTGCCAACAGCGGTTCGCTGTGATTTTCGTTCCGGATTCAGCTGAAGGGCTGCAGATTGATGCAGGCTGTTTTCCTTCGCAGAAAAACATGAAACTTACACTGAAAAATGTTTTCATCAAATACACGCTATAGATGGCGCTACGGGAGCAATAACGGTATATCGTGTGACTAGAATAAACTATTCTGATCACGTGAACACAGAACAGATAGTATTCTATAAGTGAATATTACATTATTTGCAGTTATCATGTTACTGCTGTGTCTTGCGAATTAATTTTCAAATTTTAAACATTACCTAGTATAGTATTTACGATAGTAAATTCTGTGTATTCCGATTTTAAAAACGTTATTAACACTTTAATGAAATTGTATCTACAAATATAGAGGAAGCGTTATCATTAATTTAAAAGTCTGCACAATTACAGGTGACTTTATGAAAAATGTATTACATGCTTAGCCTAAATACAGCTGACTGATTTTCTGTTAGCACATTCCTCTGGGTAATACTTAATTGGATGTATGGATTAATTAATTGGATTCCAATTAATAAATTGGATGGATTGCATGGTTTTGGAAAGACACCGTCACACGATCAGTTATAGGGTATATGTGAATATTACAGTAATGTTACAAATGCGAAAGTGACCCTGTTTGTCTATGTGTAACACTCATGGTTTAATTGCGGAACTAATTTTCATGTAATGTGGCATGGAAGTAGCCTCGCAGTGGGTAAGGGAGAAAGATTAGATATTTTATAAAATTGTTTAGGCTCCTGCGCCAACAAAGTCGAAGGTAAGAAATAGTTGCAATCAGTATTAATTACATAAAAAAAGTGAACAAAACATATCTTCTTAACTAATTACATAAAATAAAGAACAAAAAGATGCATTGTCTACTACAAATTTACCGTATTACTCTTTTAATGTAATCCATGGTATGGGTTCACTTGACTTTCGTTTTTGTTTTACCGTCTTTTACGTCATACCTACTATCCGTTTAAATGACACTACAAGCGTTCATTCATAAAGGGTGAAAGTTGGGCCGCGTTGTTAAGTAAGATGCCTTTGATAGATTTACTTTTGATAAAATGTTGTGGACGGCACCGAGCTCAATATTTTTGCAGTATTTTTAGTACAGATATGTGGCACGTGATCATTATTGGGTAACGATCTCATATATTGTAAATACCTTTCGTATATCATTTGTAATTAAATTACCATGTCAATTGAGACATCTCGCTGTAAGACTGTGATACCCGACGTATATCAATACTAGAAAACTCATGAATAATTCTAATCTTTCCAATTATATAGACCAAGAAGTGTTTAATCCCGACTTTTAAATGACACATTTGTTATCACGCACTAAGGTCAAAGTAGCGAGCACGCGGCACGCCGCGAACTTATGACCTTTCAAAATCAGGCGCATCGTCACAAAGCGGCGCGGGCGCAAGCACTGCTTTGCACTACAATATAAGATCTATATAATTTTTTTGTTTCTAAATAACGCGCTGTTGTGAAACCTACCTTTTAAAATAAGCAAGTCGAATAGGGGAAAAATAAAAAAAACCAGCTGTCGAACAAAGTAGGCCGACGTAAACTGTTTTTACAACAAATTTTATTTAAGAATTGAACCACGCGATAATAGTTACTCAGTGAGGAGAGCAATAGCAATAACATCGACTTAGTGTTTGAGGACATCTCGAGGACTCACCGTGACTTCGTAAATCATGCCTTAGTAGTTAGTAGGTAGTGAAAACTATAGAGTAGTTGTAGGGATGAGAACAATAAAAAATAAATAAATGGCATAATGGAATATTAGTACATGTAACTAGAATTAGTATTAAAAAATACTAAATCATTAGCCAGATAATAACATTATAGGACTACAATAATTGTTGTCACCAGTTGGACACAATAGATCACAATGTGGTTAAAAATCTAAATGATAATGAATACTTGATAAATATTTTATCATAATGACGCAAATGCGATACGCGTGAAGTAACGGTATATTCGGATGACAAGTATTGCGTCACACACAACGACAGTTTTGAAACGTGCTTGCACAAAACCAAGCGTGATGATCTTACCTTAGCTTTTATTATATTGTTTGAAATTTCTAGAATTGGACTGAACACGTTAAAAACTAATCCATTTATCTCAATACAAATGTCAACTGTTATGTTAAAACATTATTTATTATAATTGGCTATTTCTTAAACCTCCACTACCGATTTTTCTAAATAGTTAACGATGTATGTTATGCTTTGTAATAAGTGACGTCACAGATCGATATTTCATAAAATTACGCATAGTAAAAGAAAATAAACTTAAACTAAAATGAGACGAAACGTAGAAAAATTGTTAGTGGCATATTGAACCGCTGTCTTGCAGGAATAATAAATAGACACAATAAAAATAGGCTAACGATAGAGTAATACTTAAAATTTACAGGCAAATGTGTACGTAAAACAGAAAACACACGACACCGGCGTCTCATATCCCAATATGTACGTGGCCGGTTATTGTTTTGTTATATAACCTTGATATTATATTATTCTGACCTCAACGACCTAGTAAACTTTTCTTTATACGTAGTTACAGAGCAACGTTACTGATATAATAATTTAGTTAGCAATGTGTTATCACGTAAAGGGACCATATTGTAACGGAGTATTCAGCTAGATTCTCATAGCTTTCTGTATTGGGGAGTATAAAAAAGCAACGTATCGAGGGCAAGTGTAACGTTGGTGTAGGTACACGTCACTAACTTATAAAACGCCTTTATAAGTTTTCGTCTCAAGGTCTGATTGAACTAGATACAGTTTGATAACTGGAACGATTATTGTGCTAGGAATTCTTTTAATGGGAACCTCGCAAGTTACATTTTGTAATCTGTGCTATCAGAACACTTTAATCGCTTATGTACCTAGATGTTTTATTTTATCGTGCTCCAGATAGAAAAATGTGTTCAAGGCATCTATGAAATGCCTATACATAATATGTATGTACCAAGCTACGCACGTATTTATAGATTTCGTTCTAGGGAGACTGTACCCTCTGATCAACAAGAACAGTAAGATGGAACTTCGCTTCAAAGTTCGTCTTTACAAAGCTTGTGTCAGA
>DWQT01001298.1:0-17400 GCA_018244895.1 Myscelus amystis hages
AGCTTCGATGGATCTGTCCTTAGTAGTTTTCATCTTGATAAATGCATGTTCTGTCTTGCGGAGTTAGAGAAGCGTTAACGGTGACATTTCCTAGGAGGTGGAGGTGACAATAATGATTGTTATACATTATCATCACCCCACATCCTTAGGAAATGACGCCATAGCCTTAGAAAATCAGCATGCAGTGCGAAAGATTAACCTGGATGTGATTGTTATTTATGCTGTATTTATATTACACACAATGTTGTTACTTAATGTACAAAACAAATATTAACAGTATACAAATGAATAGTGATTTCCACTTCTTAGCTTCGATGGATCTGTCCTTAGTAGTTTTCATCTTGATAAATGCATGTTCTGTCTTGCGGAGTTAGAGAAGCGTTATCGGTGACATTTCCTAGGACGTGGAGGTGACAATAATGATTGTTGGGCTATACACTATTATCGCCTCACATCCTTAGGAAATGACGCCATATCCTTAGAAAATCAGCGTGCATTGCGAAAGATTAAGCTGGATGTGATTGTTATTAACGCTGTATTTAAATTACACACAAATGTTAGTGTACATTGTACAATGTGTATTGTGATACAACCACAATACAATAGATGACATGTTCCATGCAATATTGCAAGATGGAGAATACGGAGAGACAGCTTGAAAAACGAAATGTAATATTTGAAAAAGTACAATGGTTTCGTAATTTAAGTGTATACCTACGCTAATAGGTTGAGGCAACAACATTAAAATAACGGAAGCTCCCGAGAGGGTAAGGCTGTCTCCAAACCGTAAATAGAGGTAATTATATGCAAAAGCTCGGTGCGAGAGCGAACGCGTTAAACTGTATTTCTAGGTCAAGGACGTTGTTGCGACCTCTTTAAGTGTAATGTAAATGTAACAAGCAGCTTAGTTTCCACAGTTTAGCCCCAAACTGATTTAACCATTCGAGATCAACTTGTTCCTGAGAGGAAATTATAAAGATAATTATAAGTCGTCGCTTACTACAAGTCAAACATACAAATATGCGTGTACATGAACAGAGTTATGAATGTAGATAAAGCACGTCAGGTTTGTAAGTACAGAGATATATGGCACTCGGTGCTTTCTGCCTACCCCGTTAGGGACCTGTTGTGATGGCATAATATTAATAATATTTTTTTATTATTAGATATAGGTATAGGTATACATTTCGCTATTCTCATCTGGGTAGCGGATTGGACATTAAAGATCAGATAAAACGAATCTTATTATGAACAAGACAGGAACAATTAAAAAAAGATTTATAAAAAGTTGATAGAATTAAATAGGATTTTTTTATAATACGGAAGTAGAAGACGAGCATGCAGTCCACCTGATGGTAAGTGGCTACTCCATGGGCCATGGACATTTGTCATTAACCCCAGATAAGACTCCATTCCTATCTCAGGTCAGGTCGACAACAGATACGCCTCTACCCCTTAGGACTAAGTTGGAATGCCTTGAATAAGTATGTCTCCCTTACCACACCCTTCAAACCAGAACACAGCAGCGCTTAACACTGCTGTCATAAGGCAGAAATAGGTGTGGCGGTGGTGCCGCCGGAGTCGAACCACAGAGGGTCCTACCACCTTCAAGATTCGTTCATAAACCAAAATATACGTATAATATAACATATGTATATATTTTTTCTAATTGTCCGGGAATTAAGATCGTGATTATTTGATATGAACATATTAAGCGGTAGTCACTGCGAGTATTAAAATTATATTGTGCTTAACGCACTACAACATGTGTGTAAGTTGCTGGAACATGATGCAGCAATTCTGAGAGAGTCGTGCTGAACTAGGCACTGCAAGGTCAAGGTTGTGTACTGCGGAGTTCGTATGAATAATTCAATTTGAAACACTCACGCTTTTCCACGGCCAATCGCATTTATACTGTTCCTTACAAATCACTTTTGGAAACAGCTGTGCATATGACACACATTGACGGACTGCTCGATGCAGAGATGTATGAGTTTTATTGCTGTTCATTCTGAGTTTGTTTTGAGTTGATAGAACAATTACATTTCAAATAGAAGACTACCATCCTATCTACAGCGGTGTTCATTTTCCTGTTGTCAATTATTCATTGTGTTTATTCGTAAATTTTAAATAAGTATTTGATTAGGAGCGTCCCTCGATTTTTCCACCGGATTTTTTCCTCTGGGTCTACATCGCGCCAAAGCCAATGTAAACTTGGGGCGTAGTAAAGTTTTGAGTATTATTAGCAACACTTGGTACTAAAATAATGGTTTCGCGTACATATTTTTATTACACAGAACAAACAAACGTGCTCGTCACACAACTGTTGTTTGCCCTGGGTGGGAATCGAACCCACGAGTTCCGGCTTTGCAGTCAGTGTCTCCAACCACTCCACCACGAGGCCTGTCAAATTATACACAAAATGTTAATTTGTAGGCGATTAAATGCTAAAATTGAAGTAATAATTATGTAGATTGTTTGTGTGATACTTGTGTAAATAAACGTCTTTCTCTTTGTCTTGCTTGGTTGTCGTGAATGAGATCGCGACGGCCGCCCGGCTCGATATCCTTCAGATGGCACCGCTGCCCTTGACCGTGTACTTGACACAGTAACGAACGCAGCCGGTACGCACCACGCGCGATTTCGCTATACATTTGTTATATTTTTATCGGGAATACACACTGAATGACCCGTATACTGGGATATTTGACTGGCGTTTTGTCTAATTGATTCGATTCCCGCTAGGAACCAAAATCTGTGTAATTAGCTCATTCCTTTGTGGTTTGTTCTGCATACATAATGCATATATAAGGGTACAAGGGAAATATCTATTTATGCGATATATGGTATATTTATCAGCTGTCTGGTTACCACGATGCGGAAATTTTGTTGCCTAATTTAGAATTGGTCTTATATACATATAAGTGTCCCCAATTGTTATTAATAATTAGGCCATAAGCAGTGATCCTACTCCGTGGTATCTGAGTTTCAATTGTAGCAGTCAACTCTCATTTATCATATGCGTTTTATGACGCTGAAAATTTAAATATCAATCGCTGTAACGATGAAGGAAACATCGTGAGAAAACCTGTACACCTTAGAGATGTTATAAAAAAGTATGATCTTTCTGCAGTGTGTGATGCTGCGAATTAGTATTTTGCAAGAAAGTCTAAGGCCTGTAACCCTCTCACTCTAAGAGGATACCTGGTCTAACAAAGGAGTAAGGAAAGGGTCGGGGAAAAAATAAGAATACCTCAAAAGTGTTGGATTGACCGTTTTTTTAAGATTAATAATAGGCATTAAAAAGTATAGAGAAATAAACTTTCCTTATAATCCACTCCAAATAAAACTTCCTCATTACAAAAGAAAACTTGGGTATAGTAAGATCAACAATGAAACTTGTGCTTTAAAAACTTCACATTCAAATTGCTACGGCATGAATTTCCTCTCGCGATAACAGAAATAGTATTGTGTAAATCTGCATTTCTCATTTCATTCAGATCCACGGCGGATACCTGTACCCTTGGGAAGGGAATAAGTGTAACTGAACTCAGTCTCCGTAGATAAAGTAAGGAAGTGTTCTATTTTTATCGTTTTCCTTTTACTACCGGTTTAAGTTCTTACGCTATAATTGAAACAGGATATTGTGTTAAATGTTTGTGTATTTATAAGTAAAACAAAAGCCACCGAAAGTATACAAGCTTTGGTTTAGAACTAATATTATTCAGGACGAGAACAATTCAATTAAGGTTAAGTACCTTTCAGGAATTTCTTTATAAGCGCACGACAATGTTTTATTTACGAGTTATTTACATTTATGTAAAACTAGCGGCGCCCGCGGCTTCATCCGCGTTTGAATTCAAAAAAATGTTTAAATTTTAAAATAAAAGCAGCCTAAGTTACTCTATATCACATCAGCTATCTGCCGATGAAAGTCCCGTCAAAATCGGTCCAGAGTTTAGCCGGAACAAACAGACAGACAGACAATATCACCATTTATAACGGTGAACGTAAGCATCGTGAGAAAACCTGCACACTGTACATTATGTTATAAAAGTTATTATGTGTCTGAGGCGTGTGAAGTCTGTCACGCCCCACTTAAATAGCGCGGGAGACAAAGGGCTGAAACCTTTTCATTACAAGAGCAGACCCCTGTCCAGTAGTAGAACAATAAGAAGGGTCGAAAATAATGATAATTTAATAGGAAATTCTAAAAAGATAACTTAAGCTGTCTTCAATGGGCGCATGTCGGAAAATTCAATAGAGCCATGGGTATTAAGTCCCGGAGGGGACTAAATCTGTTGAGGCCTGCTCAGATTAATTACGATAAATGTCACTACAGTACCTATTCGTAAGGGTATTATTTCATACTGCACGTTTTAATTAAAAGAGCTCCGCTCCTACACTAAATGCTGTTAGTAACATTACGTAGGCACTTGATTCGTGACAATCTGGAAACAGTAGGTGGAACAAATTTAAAATAAGTATGTAAGCACAATGTTACAGTGATAAAAAGATTATTGCCTTATATGGAAACTCGTTGAATTCTATTTTTGTTTTGTTTTGCTACGCCCCTTTTGTGTCTGCTTGTTTTTTCAGAAGATAATATTAAATCGCTAAAGAAAGTGTCAGCTAGACAGATGTCCCTAACTGGTTAACGACATAATGAAAATTACTTTTTGATAGGCTGGTTTCACCATTACGATTATATACCGTTCGTTTACGAGAACGGGTAATCCACTAAGAATTGCTTAATAGAGCTACGTCCTATAAAAACAGACATGGTTCTTTGTATGTTTCAGTGATTGACTTAATGCCGAAGCAGTATCTACTGTTAGCTAGATTTACTTACAAACAGCAATATTCCGGTTTTTGCATACAGTATACATATTATAGTTCTAATTAAATACTACATCCAAACCACATTTATAGAGGGTACTACCTCAGTCTTCAAGAGTAACAGTATTTCAGTGGATACTAATTCATAGTAATTGCACTTTTACTCATGAAAATTACTATAATCCTATTAACTACTAACTACCCCTTTTAAAAATCAATTGCATACAGTAATTCTACTTATATATTGTACTCACTATCCTGGTTAAAATTACTGACCATCCTAGACCTAGCCTGTTCGAAATGAATACTAGCTCGTTCTGCTTGCTGCCTGCTATTTAGCTACGTGGTTCGTCCAAAAATTTAATTAACATGGCCCGTCCGTATTTAGACGAGGCTTATTGTGCCTGATTGCGCCTATTGTGTCAGGGAAACATACATGAGAGTAATTTTAATCAAAAATGCAAGAGACGGCTTGCTGCATTTCTAGAGAAACATGCACCCGATAGTGGTGCAGTTAATTAAAACTTTACAAAGGAATTGGCTTGCGTTTGACGGCTGAGTTCATAGGGGATGGAGAATTAATTGATTTTCACCGAACGAAAAACGTCAGTAACAAACACAGCACGCAGGTGTTATGATGCTGGCAAATTTTTAATCATAATAGAGAAACCGTTTACTTTACAACACGGTCGTACTCGCCCCACTGTTTTGAAATCGAACTCTGGAATTTCAATATTTAAATCTACACCATTTCTCCTTGTATTCACTATATTGGTGACAAAGGGACGATTGAGGGGCTGCGATTGACAAACGCAATTATTAATTAGTCAATTACTTTTACACAGCTATCGTACACTAGGAAGCGTTTAGTATCGCAAATTTGATGCTTAAATTGGATACCATTGTTGAATAACTTCACAATTATATACGTTGTTCTATTTCATTGGTACATTTAAAGTAAGCCCCGTAGAGTAAACAAAAATGTATCAACAGTTAAAATCAGTGATAGAGGTTGTTCATACTAATGTTGTTTTACATTTTAAAAGTATGTACGAGTACATATTTAAATGTAGATTTTAAACTGTACAGTCCGTGTACAGACAAATCACATAACTTCTTATACAACAACATACCATATGGGTAGGTCTTAATTTGAAAGGAGAACTCAAAATATATGTCACCAAATAAAGGCCGCTTTCCACCGTACTGCACCAGCTTTCACCAAGGTGGGGACCTTGGCTATAATAATCAGAAAATGTTGCACAGTGGAGAGTCACCTTAATTACATGCGTACCATTTAACCGACAAGTATAACGAAAGCAATTCGTTATATATGTTACTTAATCATATTCAAATTGAATAGACAAGAAGCAAAAAGAACTCTTATCGCTAACAGCCATGTAATCACAATTAAATAACACTACAAACTTAATAATTACACATTAATTTTCACACAAAGATCTACACATTTACAGCGCATACGATACAAATTGACAGCACACTAATACGTGAAATAATAACAATTAATCTAGTACAGAATATTAAATGTCTTTACATAAATAAGCAAAAACAACGTTTCCAACATAAAATGCAGGTACAACAGATATTCCGCAAATATATTAAGATAACATTTATATTTACTGAAAGCATCAAAATCAGCGCTTATTACGTAAATTAGTAATAGTTAAGCGCCTTACTTTCAAGGAAAGCTTTTAATATCTTTGAGCGTTCCCTTCGTATTTAGTTTTTAGGAGATTCGTCCCTTGTTAAAAAGTGTTCGCCGTAAACCGACTCAGTTGCTAATGATCTATTAGACGTCAAATCGTCTACGAAATCCATCAAAGAGTCGAAACATGTGTGTGTGTATGTATATCCGAAAAAAAATGGCAATTATGATAATGGTTATATTTATTTCGATTTCACCAAATATTTTACAAATGTTCCGTAAAATTTTCTTTACAATAACCCATACCACCCGTATTACATTCGAGAAATAAACACTCGAATTTTTTAAACGTCATTATTTCGTAATATGGAAAGTCGACCAATGCCAAATTACTTAACGGATTGTTGAGATTGCGATTCACGCTGGGGCCTATTTTTCTCAAATAACAAAATGTTGGCTGTGATCAGTTATAAGTCCCACCGTTGAACTGAACGGTCCGTGTGACAGTGAAGATTTGCTATAATTTTATTAAACAATTACAGTGTTGAAGGACGCCAAACAAAGATTGAATACAGCTTTTTAATGCTGCCTTATTTATGCTGTATGCTCAATAGCATAAATACATATATGATGCTTTCAATAGCTACATTGTCGGCAATTTTAGAAGATTTATCAACTCACCAAAATCTTCGTGTAGTGCTGTACTACAGCTCGCCAGAACAGCTGATAGAATATTATCCATGGATGCATTCGATGTTTTTTGATACTTTACGTAACTACAGTTGTAAGACTACACGTATTACCGGTAAAAATAGATAATGAAACGTGTTGATGACTAGATTAATGTATTGCTATTAAAAGCTTCAATCTGACTGAATATTTACAACTTAGCTATCAGCAAACTGTATTACTAAATATGTAAGTAATGATGATATGAAATGCCAAATTCTTAAAATAAATGAAAACTATGTAAATGTTCTAATTGAATTTAACTTAAAAGTTAATCTCTTAATGTTCTCAAATTCTAATTTTAAATTTTATGTAAATCAATTTAGTGTACCGCAATAAACAACTTATCATTTATAAGTTTTAGTGATGGCCAATATTAAAGAAGCTATGATTCCTATTAGAAAAGACCTACAAAAGATGTCATGGATAATCAGCTGTTAAAAAAATAATAACTATATCAAATAGAAATGGCTTGGGTTGTACTTTTTGTTGTTAATATAAAAAAAAAAACACTCATTAAATTTTAAGCAGCACAAAAGCATTAGTTTCAGAACGAAATTAGAGTTGAGGAAACGGCATTGTTAATTTGTACTTATAAAGTCTAGTAATTACGGATACTGACGGTTTTTATAAGCACATATAAGTGTTATATAGTATTTACTTGTATGTAGTTTGTTTATCAGCTTTGTGGTCATACCAAAGCGTTGATTGTTTAATTCGGAATTTAATAGCTATGTTTGGAAGTGTCCTGATATTAAGAACTTTTCAATATGAAATAGGTATTAGGTGGGGCAAATAACATAAGATTGATGTTTGTACCAAGCCATTTCTTCTTGATATAACTTATCTAAGTACTTACCGATTACCTCGTCGTCTTCAATACTTACCTCAACGCGGTCTATGCGCACTGCAGCGGGAACCACTGATTCACACACACGCGACGCAACGTTCGACTGAGAGATTCGAAACGAATAACTTTAACATTACAATCCAGTACTGAGAGTAAAACTTTTTCCCTTACGTTTTACTTTACTTTACACGCTTTACGGTATTCGGTCTTATGTTTTGAGGGCTAAGTCATTCTGATATCCACGATCGCACCATTACTGTTACTCTTACGATATTCACTTTTAAACACTCAATTCATTGCACTACGACTTGCCATGTCACCACGCAGTATCTTCTTGGCATGATTTTGTAAGTGAATTTTATTTCTACATAACTAATCCGTTTCTTAATATTTTGAGGTAACAGTTTATTTTTTAGTCTTCCTTCACAACACTAACACGTCGTGTCAATTATTAATGTTTTGCTGTCACTGCTTTTGTTATAGTACAAGGACGGAGTTTGTAAAGTCCCTTACAAAATTGTTCAGTTATTTTCAAACATGCTTAGTGTATTTAGCAACATTGCCTGAAAAAGTCTACAATTTTTTGTGCTTTAGTCTTACAATTTTCAGTAGCGCTTCATTAGTACATAAAGAGTTTAATATTTTCTTTATGAGAAAATGTGATTGAAGTTAAATGTAATTGTTTTGATAGTTCTACTATATTTCTTACATAATAAAATACTTTATTATTAGCATAGCCATAAGTTATAATAATACCATCATATAATAGTGACCGTCATTGAACACAACGAAAATCATAGATACATGAAATGGCTCCTGGAAATTCTAAATCTTCAACATTTCAATTGAATAATAAATAAATAAAATAGTAATAATAAATATTATAATTTTAAATTAATTGTGTTCTACAATTTGTGTATATCAAAATAATGTGGCACTATTCACTACGTGTTTGAACGTTATAATTTCTATCACGATCAATTTCTTCTCTGTTCATTAAAGGAATCATCTTTCTATTTTCCGTTCCTTGAAAAAAATGTTTTTATAATGAACCGCATATTCAATTATTCTTTTCAACAAACAACAATATTTTTCAAATTTATCAGATCACACTTTAGGCTAGCTATTATTAAATACTTGCTATTTAATAATAGCTAGCCTAAAGCTATAAGATAATTTCGCTTAAGAAAAGCTTTATTATACGTGTAACTGGCACACGCCTGTAGGCAGTAATAACGTTGAAAGCACAATTAGTTATTTACATGTATATTTATACTCGAAATTAATTATCAAAAATTGTTTTGTTCTTTCCATTCCTCAAAAGCGAATATCAGTAATTCTCTGAATTAATTTTTTCATTAAGTATCAAATTAACAACATTGCTTTGAATGTATATTACGTTTAGAATTTTCTTTCACGGAATATGCTAATGTTAATATGCTAATTTTTTTTCCTCTCGATTTGAATGTCATGTTTTTATTCATCCAGACGACGCAAACATACTCAAACAAATTTACGAAAGTGTAAGCTATTTAAACATTATATTATGCATTTCCTTGTAGATTACTTTGACATCAAATATTCAGTAAAAAGTCTGTGTAATACAATTGTATGAGGCCGTCGTTGATGTTATTGCTGAGTTCTGCTACAAATCTAAATCAATTTTCTATATTTTATTTTCAAAATCATTGGCAACGACATCTAGTTACCTGCGTCGTAAATTTATATCATCACACAGTTTAAAGTGAGCTTTCGAACGAAAATTTTCCACGTTATTCCAATAAACTAATCAGAATCTCAATTTCGATGCTCTTCTTACGCTATGGATGTAACCCTTTCGTGATAGTATCAATGGTATTTACGAAGAAAGTCAGTTCTTGTCACTTTTTAATTGGTAAACTCAACGTGAAAGGTCATAACGATTCTTGCCATACATTTATACTGTCTGGGTGAAACCCTTCTAACAAAATTATTTGGGTGCATAATTCACTGGTAAGTCAGGAAAGAGGATAGTGGCCCCGCCTCGCCACTATTGGTAGGCTCCATCCGGTAGATATCAGTGAGCCTTCCCTTGGTCACCTTTCATATATCTCTCATCGAATCATTTTAATATCAATTAATAAAATCACTTAACTTTTCAATCAGTTATTAATAAGCGGATTCTCTATAGAAGATATATTATTGGCGTATGTCCTCTTTCCTGACTTACCCTTTAATAGCAATGCATAAAGCGTTCTGATCAACTTTTTTCTAACCTTTTTATTGTTTCTCTGTTGAACACGGCTTGCTCTCATAGCGTGAAGGCCCAAATAAAAATATAATGAGATTTAAACTTTAATATTATAGTTTCTAGTGAAATATTATTAATATAAACATTGATATTTGTAACCACTAAACATCATCTGCAGTTACATAAATAACAAAAAATATGCATGTTCATTTAACTGTATTAATTAAAGCATTAAAAATCTGCAAATGTTGCATATTTATTCCCAGGATTACTTTTGGATATGATGCTATGAATATTCATTCGATTTTTCTTCAAATTAAACATTTTCATTGACTGTTTCATTGTTTATTTTCCATAAATATTACATTGGGCCTCTAATCAAAGTGCACGAATATATCGACATAACATGGCGGATTATAATTACATTGATCACACCTTGCGCAAATTAAGAAGCTTAATATCCATTAATAAGTTAAATATTATTTGAAAACTGGTGTCATGCATATGTTTTCGCAAAGTGAATATTTTAACATTTATTTATTTATTTATTTATTTATTTATTTATTTATTCATTTATTTAAATATTGCATTGGACCTCTAAGCAAAGTGCATGAATATATCGATATAATATGACGGACTATAATATTTACATATACATAATATGTATGATTACACGTAGCACAAATTAAGAAGCTTAATATCGATAACAACTTAAATATTATTTTAACACTGGGATTTTGCATATATTTTCATAAAGTGAATAGTTTTAAACGATGTATGTACATTCAGTTATCAACCGTAATAGTAACATTTCTATTAACGCATTTATAAAAAAAATCAACCGTTAAGTACATAGCTCCCTGCCCACACATTTCAACGATATTAACTAAACTTTATGTAATGCAAATAAGGTCTAATAAAAACATTTTCAACAATATGCTGACATTACTGTTGTGTGAAGCATTTAACAATTTATCTGCTGAAGAAGAACCGTTTAATACGATTACAGCACAAGCAGGTGGCGACTACCGCGGCGAATACGAAACAGACACCGGCGCAACACAGTATGGAGGCTTTATTGCTCATAAACGTGAGGAAATCTTTGGTCATCGTGGCCGGCCAAAAATGAATGAAACAATTTTCCGTCTTGCATCTTTCGGCGATTTGTAATGGCGATCCTGCATAGTCAAGCTCCTGTAAAATCAATTAATTACTACAACCTGCAAGATTTCCTGTTTATAGAAAATTAATAAATATATGTGACTAATATAATTTTACATTATTTGTTACTTTTCCTTCTCTTATCATTTATTATGAATTGATGTTTGTCCCATTGGTAATGTCCCGTAATATTATATTCTATTAGAGGGAAATTGAGTGAGTAAATTATCAACTTGCTCGTTGCCAAGTTTAGTTGAAAGTATCTTTTTCATCAATTCACCATTGAAAAACTTTTGACGATATATTATTACTAAGATATTCATTATTCTCTCCCAACTTCGCAATATTGATGAGTCAACATTTTTGCAATAAGTCGTTCATATTAAGCGATTAATAGCTAATTGGACTAATTAAAAGAACTAGAAAAAAATAGTTATTCAATTACCGTGCCGTTAGCAAATCTCACCACCTTACCCCCCGTTTTCGGTAGGAATATTCGCTGAAACAATTGTGTCCAGTTCAAATAGGATTTTACAATAAATGTTGAATTTAATCAATTAACAATCCCACCCGTATTTTGGTAGGTAATGAAGTGTAATTACTATTGAGAATGGTTATTAACTATAGTTAATATTTGTGATCAATATTGTACCTGAATAGAAATGTACGTGGAGCTCAGATAAGTAGTGCTTGATATCGTTGATGTAAATTAAGTTCTCGGGTTCATTTCTCTTTTTGAATATTTCGTTTTCTAAATATTTAGACATTTTCTTCGGAGTGCTTAGTATCCGAGTATTAAAATGTGTTTTTTAACGAAATTCGAGTTTCAAGCACCCTACTCACAAAGTTTAGAAAATTTCACAGGTGAAATCGGTAGGAAAAAAATACCTATACATACATATGTAGGTATATATATGTATGTATTGAACTTGTATTGATGAGTGTATCATACGCCTTTGAGTTTTCAGCTAGTAATAAAAAATGGAGTAGATAAACTGTCTTTCCAACTTTGGACGGGTCCAAAGTAACTCGGGAGTTATGTCGAAATTCTTGATATATGGTGTACTGATGATATATTTAGTAATGAAAAAAAATGTCCTATGCATTTTGATCATATTTTTTGTCTGTTTGGTTTTTGAGGTTATAAAATAAAATCCTTCATACAAACTATGCTCTTGAGCGAGCAAATCTTGAATCTTTATACACATATTTGTATATTAATTAAATAAATACTCGTATATTCGTTTGCCTTAAAAGATTCCTATACGGGACGAACTGGGCCTATATATGCCTTTCGTTCGTGAACTATTTGTTTAAGAAAATTTACAGGATATCCAAGACATCGCTACTGCAAATTACATCCGACTTTCGTGATATCGCAACGAACTTCATACAAGTGTTCCGGGAAACATAAACCTGAAGTAATTACCTTTCCGAAGCCAAAGGAACACAAACACTTCGCATCTCCTTGCTATCATTATTGATGTCCAATGTCGCTGTGGTCCTAGACTTATAAAGAAAGGCGTTGTGAAATTTGTTTCATACGCTGCCCGATAGTTAAAATGAATATTTGTTTAGTCGTAATAAGTGATGTTACAAATAATTATACTTTAAACCTTTTGCGAATGATACCCCCAGTAATAAGAAAACGTTCAATTGTGAGAACGATTTCGCACACGAAATCCGATTTTGCAGTCGCGGTCTCTAATCACTAGACTAAAAACCAGACGATTTATAGTTCCTCTAACGACGTTTTCGACTAAAGTAGAGAAGGTAAGAGAAGTAAGCACCAATTAGTTAGTTAGTAAGAATGAGTATGCAACAGAGTTTTGCCGTCAGACTTTTTTTCAAACTATTTAAGAAATTATTGCATTGGGTGATTTGTCGAACGAAAGTGAAAATGTACTTTTTAACCGAAGACCGATCGAATATTGCAATTAGACGTACTTTCAAGTCAAGTGACAAACCGCATCGATCGGTACGAAATGCCAGAGGGAGACAGATGTGCGAAGGAGGGGGGGGAGGCCTGTACCGTTTTCCAGAATGGGGTGAAATTCTATAAATATAAAATGAGATAGGATGAGAGATGAGACAGACTACCTCCACAGGGTGTATCGAAGTGGGCGTAGCGCCCAGCGCCACGCCCCTCTGCCATGTCTGTTGCTTCCCCGCCTACATCTATTAATAGCAGTTCCACAGAATCAAGTTATTCGTCCTACTTTGATTAAATTGCACCTCACGCCGCCATGCAATTTCCCTTTGTAAGCCCACGACCACGTTTGTATTTTGCATCTCGAATACAATAAACTTTATTATAAAACATTTTGAAGTCAAACAGTCATAATTAAATAACGTCATTTTATATTTGCTCAATTAACTCAAGTCAATTAATTAATTAATTAACTCAAACTGAAATTCTAGATGTTATCAAGCATTTTTTAAAATTCTTTGGAAATACAGTAGACGAGCGTGCAGTCCACCTGATGGTAAGTGGCTGCTGCCGCCCATGGACATTTGTAAACAACCCCCGATAATATTAGATTCCTATCTCAGATCGACCACAAATGCTCCGCTACCCCTGAGGGCTTAGCCGGAATGTCTCGAAAAAGTATGTCTCCCTAACCACACCCTTCAAACCAGAACACAGCAGCGCTTAACACTGCTGTTAGAAACGGCAGAAATAGGTGTGGCGGTGGTGCCGCCGGAGTCGAACCACGGAGGGTTCTACCACCTTTAAATATATAGATGTGTAGTTTTGTTTTACTCAAGATCACGATATCTTTTGATGAGCTTGAGTTTTTGACGGTTTTTGAATACCATTTGTGGCTTAACTGAGGCTTTTTTTCATTCGAATACACACTGTACTTTCAATACGCAAGCACAATGAACCCCACCAAATAGGATTGTAAAACACTCAATCAGACTAATAAATGGAGTTGTCAAAAAACAATCGCTTTTAACGTAACTTACTTTGGTTGCCTTTTCCTCTAAAAAAATTTGGTACTTCGATTTTCCTTATTATCGTTTCGACGTCATAAAAAGAAACTTGCAAGCCTATGAAATATAAACGTGATCTAATAACCGCATTTATATAACATTTAATACATCTTTGTCAATATTGATTAATTTCTTCAAATAGGAACCATAGAGTTTTGAATGTAACGTAAAAAATTAAGTTACTAAAATACTAAAAAGAACTAAAAGACTAAATACTGAACAGTAGCTTTCCACGTTGTATCTTTTTTATCAAAGTCGACTAATGATGCGAAATTCTATATTTTCCCTAACTAATTTCCCACCACCGCCTCTCCCACTGTATCTCTGTTTAATTAAAGAGCTACATGTGGTACACTTACATATTTGCTATTTGCTAAAAATGTAATTACAAAAACTGTAACTCCTAAGAAACGAAATAGAACAATCTCTGAAAAAATAGCGTTTGTGTAGAATCTATTTTGACTGATTTAACCAAACTTCATATTTATTGTATATTTAGTTAATCTATGTAATATTCATCTTCATCTGGCCAGGCCAACTCATTAACCATTTCTATTTATTGATTTATCAAGTGAAATCCTAGCTAAACACAATCCTAATACTAAAACAAAAAATAACTATAATCGTGCTATAGAAACATTATATAAATCATTTATTTATTTTAACTCATTGAAATTCATATTGAAACATAATGTTAGTATATTTTAGAAGTGGTAATCAATCTTACTCATCAATACCCACGCAATGTTTCTCAACGAATCAATATTTGCCGTCTTTAGTGTAGGCATTGAGGAAAATAGCATTATTAAAATTTGAATTACGGTACAGTTGTATATTGTATGTATATCGAAACAATTTTAAGACAACATCGTCAATGTTGAAAAAGTATAGGTACACCTCGTTGTTTATTTTAATTCGGCCCAAACCAATTCATTCCATACAGGGTAGTTGGATAAATAAATATATCAGCAACAATTTTGATGGGAATATATGTAGGTATTATAAAAAGCGTTTATTACCTTTGCCATATCAATCGACGGAAAATCAGAAAATACGTTTCAAATTAAGAGACCAATCATCTTAATTGAGAAACACAAATTATATCGACCCTATTCCCCTCATAAATCTCTGCCCATACAATTCTCCCTGTCTGCTCTGTGAACCAAAAATCGATATTGACATTATAAGTATGGAATGTTAGAACGACACGAGCACAAGGGGCTATAGGAAAATATAAAATTGCAACCCCTCGCCAAATTATGTTTTCACTGAAAGCTTAATCCACCCTTGTTGTACGTTCACCGGTACTGTAGGCGCGTATTAGACAAGAGTTTTGCACCCCTTTGGACAACACGATACGCTTCGCGTTGGTGTGGTGCCTGAAGCTTTGTGATGCTGTGGTATGCATATATGTATTTTATATAGGTGATTTAATACGGAACGTATTCTGTGATTTAGTACCGAATCCATTGAGTATATGTATGCACTTTTTTTTTACCCCACTGCTGGATCGTCCTCACCTCTCCTAGTGAGAGGGATGTATTATGTCATAGTCCACCACGTTGGCCAAGTGCGGATTTGTAGACTTAACACACCTCAGAAAATATCATAACAAGTCTAAGGTGTGCAGTTTGCTCACGATATTTTCCTTCACCGTTATAGGAAGTGATATTTAAATATTAGTAATAAAACGTACGTAGCAAGTCAGAGATACGTGCCAGGATCGAACCCAGATCCCTTGGTTAGAGGCTGAATTTCAAACCATTAGGCTATCACTGCTCTGCATGTACATTATAATGAATAAAACAATTTGAATTTGAATTAAATCAGTTCTACCTTGTATGTTGCAGACTACACATACAAAAATGATGTTTTATCGCCTGATACAAGTGTACTCGTAATCACCCAAGTAACCCACGGAGACATTAAAAACTTGCTTTATTAATAACATTCTTATTCCTTTTAAAATCATCCTGTATGTACATAATATGTACATGTATACATTAGTAATGACAAGGCTGCTTGAACTGGGTATTAATTTGAACAAATATTGAAATTTAAAAAATACCTTATTATTGGTCAATTACACAGCATTGTAAACTAAAATTAACCCGGGCATTTCACTCCAACGGAATCAAATTTAAGCAATTAATCTGCACTTATTCCTATAGAGAGGAAAGATTAGATTGTTTGCATGTTTGTGAAGGATAAACTCAAAAACGACTGAAACGACTTTAAACATTCTTTCGCTTTTATAAAGCTGCACTATCCCTGAGTAACATAGGCTATTTTTATTTATATTCTAATTAACAATACGCTAACAAATACGCATGCTAGTTGATAATGAAATTATCTTTTATTATTAATTAATTGCAATACAATTAATTTGATTTAATTGCTTCTAAATGTCAATACGAAAAACAATCGGTTATCACCGTGTGTACTAACAATCCATTTGCAGCTACTTCACGCTCAGTTTAATCTACCACGCCATGAAACAAATGGCTTTTACGACTAAATTAAGATCGTAACCCTAATCCCGAATTACATTACACCTCTGAACCACATTTCGATACGAGTACAAGCGAATATGACTCTAATTCGCCGGCGATACGTTAATTATTTGCTTGTGCGGTTTCTTGGAGATATTCGGCCGAGGTGCCGTAAGTTATTGGCTCACTGACATTATAATATCGTATAATTGCAACGATGTTTTCACGTTTGATACCGTTTCATATCAATGGGCTGTAATATTACGTGTCTATCGATTGAATGATCAAAGTGGTTTTCCGAATTCCGATTCAGTGTTGAATCCTTGTTTTAAACACTAAAGGCCGGTTCAGACTACGACACTATACACCGTACACTCAGTGTATACGTAGAATGTCTCCGTGTGAACACGAGTGTCTGTAATTGGTAAATTTATTG
>DWQT01001299.1:0-17386 GCA_018244895.1 Myscelus amystis hages
TACACTTAATTTGAGAGCTGTGTAAAGTTCTTCATATTATACCCACCACGAAATTCAAGACAATACACGCCGATAGCAATTTACTCTGAAAATAGCTACAAAAACCGTTTTTGTTACGTCAAAGAATACAGCTTCTGACATGCGGGCTTTGATGCGGCAAGCGTTTCAGGATGCTCCCGCATCAAGCAAACCTTATCAAGTATACCTACGATAACCACGTAGGTATAACATGAATTAAACAAAGAGAAACCTCGACTTTTACGTGATATCATTTTATCAAAATCAACAAATAAAATAACATTGTTAATTAGGTACATTCATTTTGCGGTTGATAATATACAAAGATAGGAGGCGTTCTAATTTACTCATCAGGAATAGAAAAGTGTATAAGATTAATCTCAAGTAAAATCTTCTATTTGAATTCTGTCAGTATGTCACTCTATAAATTGTCTATGAATCTACATATCTATGAGTTGCGGAGAGTACTAAATAAAAGTTATTTATTTATAATCACAGACGTATTGTCAGATAGATAAGTATTAAACATTGTCTGTCTACCATCAAATTACCGTCACTTATCACTAGCGCACAGTTATCGTGGTTATTCTGGATTAGATGTTATCAGTTACTTATAGGATTGTGTAATAAAAACATTTGACATACTTAGTTAAATTAATAAAATATGAAACAAGAATATATAAAAAAAAACCATTGAATTCCTACCTGTCTATCGGTGATATCTTAGCACACTGAGCCGGTCTAGCTAGTTTTTAGCTGTATACAAACACAATATCTTTTTTTATCCCTTATACTCCTATTTCAATATACAAGAAGTTTTTATTTCGCTTCGACGATATTAACTTGAAAGTGAAATTGTTTAAAGCTATTCATGTCGTCATATTTAAATATGTAGGAAACTATATACTAGAGTAACGTTCTGTTTGTTTAAGTGTGAGCCCGAGGACCCTAATATGGCGGCCATTGTGCCAATGTAACATTGGTTGAAAATAAGTTATAAAATTCGATTTCCAATGCACATACCACTTTTATGAAATATTGGAAATCTTCCTTTTAAAAGCGCTTTAATTATCTAAACACAAACAGTTTTCAGTACAAGTTTCCTAGACAAGCAATTAAGGTAATTAGAGCGTATTTTGCTCTTAAAGGAAAGAACCGTAGTCATCACGTTATGAAATAGGAAAATCGATTATTATAAAAGGGATTCCTATAACACAGTTGTCATTATCCTCCTTTTCAAAGAAACACAAGAATATAAAAAATAAATCGTAATATTACGATGTGGGTAGGAAAAATGTTATACAATAAAGTAAAAAGTACATACGTGAGTTTTTAAGTACAACTCCGCTGCTTGTATATCTCTGGGAGATTTTGTTTTCGGCTCCGCCCAATTGGAATCCAAAGACATACCGATTTTACCTGCAACATTTACTGATACATTAATATGCACGACATTATTATAATAGGTTTTATTTGTACATAGATACATTATCGAATATAAGTACTTGCATGTAAGAAAAGTAAATTTGTATCAACAATTCACATTCTTAAATCTCATACCATAACCATACTTTAAAATGCGCGTTGAGAAACTATTGAGTACCTACGCTAAAAATTAACAATAAAAATACGTAGGTATGATATAAAAACGGATACTTGAACTGGACTCAAATACAGGTCCTTGGGCAAACGATTTAAACCACGGCTAATTTACATTCACGACGCGAATAATTAATTGATCATAACACGAATTGATTATACTCGGTTCGATTGTATAGTTTATTATCAGTAATAATATGGTTATTTAATAATGATTGGGATAGTAGCACACACGATTATCTAATTCCAAATTAGGCAATTTAATGGTTTTATTAGGTTAGCAGGACAATAATTATGCAGAAGTTTTGTAACAAAGAACCAAAAAAAGCACAAATTCATTACACAAGTGTTAATCCTGGATGGAAGTCGAACTCACGACCTCTGGTTTAGAGGTCAGGATCTCTATCTAGTAAATAACTATAATTACATACCTCCTCGTGTTGGACGGTACTGGCGGTCGAACAAGTGATACGCGCTGGCGTGAGCCTTTAACAGGTTGTGTGTGCACAGGTACTCCGCTATGCCGTGCCTGTCGAGCGCCGGGGCCCGCATCGTGCCGCCGTAACCTTCGAGACACGTCTGCATCGGCTCATTGAAAGTGATCCAATACTTCACTTTATCAGCGAAATTCTCGAACAGGACATTCGCGTAATCCGTGTAATAGTCTACTATATGAGCGTTCGTCCAGCCGCCTATATCCTGCAACTTCTGCGGCAGATCCCAATGGTATATCGTCACCATGGGCGTGATGTTGTACTTGATGAGTTCGTCTATAAGATTCCTGTAGTAACGGATGCCGTGCGGGTTGATGTTGTTCGCTAAGCCAGAGGGCAGGACACGCGGCCACGATATGGAGAACCGATATATGTCGACTCCAAGTTCATGCACCATTTCGGCGTCGCGCTTGTACAAGTGGTAGGAGTCAGCGGCGACGTCCGCGTTGGAACGGTCTCTAACGAAACTTTTATTAGTGTGCACTAGACGATCCCATATACTCTCTGTCTTTCCTGAAACGGTATAATTGTTTGAAGTACTTATTCCAACATACCACAATAGAAAATAACACGATCGTTAGAAGAGCCTACCATCTTCGTTCCATCCGCCTTCAATTTGAAAAGCTGCAGTGGAGACCCCGAAGAGAAAATGTTTTGGAAAGGTGTAATTACTCTTGTCGCCGCCGGAAAAGTTTAATATGTCGGCGTTTCTGAAAAAAAAAAAAAAATATTTATGTTTTTAATATACCCACTCATCTGTATTAATATTAAATGAAATAACCAACGTTATTTACGATGAGCCCAAAATCACCCCATTGTGACCGTTTTCAGAATGAAATACAATTTATGTTTATTATGAACTCACACTTTAATTAATAAAGTAGGTAGGTCAAGAAATAAAGTGTTGCATTAAATTGTGATATGAAGGACATTTGGAATTTTGGATCTTTGATATACGTGAAGGAATATTTAGATATAAAAGACAGACGACACGAAACAACACAGCTCGTGGATTAATTGCAGTCTGTAGGTCACGTAAGACCATAGACAATTGCATCTAACAAAAAAAAAGATAAAAATTGACCATCGATGAGCAATGGCTTATATCGTAAGACTTCAGTTAAGAGTACTGTATCTCTATAATTCTAAGGGGAAGTATTTATGACCGCCGAGTATAAGAAGTCTGTATTATTCGTATATCCCTGCTGATTACATTTTTAAGGTTCTTACAACTAACAATACATTTTGACTGAAAACACAATTGAAACATTATTTATATATGCATTTTGTTCCGCTCCAAAGCAATCTTATAGGCGAACTCAGAACAACTCTATTTTTAGCGGACGTACTCCTTAATGGTGTCTGTACCTGTTCCCAACTCTTGGGCAAAACAAAAATAATCTAAATACCACTTCATAGTACTGCTACAGGTAGTACATATACATACATAGTACATCGCTATATTTAATTTTATCTATAATATATACAACCACTATTTGTACAGTCTTACTCAACGTATTATAACAAATTCCCTTTACATATGACGCCTGCGTTTATCGTTTATGTCCTACAACCAACAACCGACAGTCGGTACCACATACCAAGGTCGATATAAAAGAAAATTTCACACAGCTTGTGTTCGTAGCAACTACTTATCTAGGTAAATACTATAAAATCGTTACGCACGTTTCAATAGTACAATAGTAAATTTAGATTATTTACATAACATTACATCTTAATTAATATTGAAAACGTAAAATGTACCTAAAATGTAAATGTAAACGTAAAAAGTAAAATGTATAATGTCCGTAAAAACAGTGTAATACTAAAAAGTTTAATCAGTCCATGTGAAAATTTGAACTAGTAGATAAGTGAACAATATATTATGTATATGAACAACAATTACAAGTGTCAAAGGAGTTTTATTTTAATTTACAAGAAACAATTACAGACATTTCACGCTGGTGACAAGAACGAGAGCGCGAAAACAAGACATGACAGTTTGTTACTTTCGTATTTATAGCGTAACTAAATTAATCAAATATTTTGTTAACTGCTATCATGATTACGTCGCTACCGACATATTGTTACGATACAAAAAGATTTTTGCAATCTCTCCCAGTGCATTGACCCCGGATTGACGAAATTGTATTGTAATGACATTTTGTAAAAACCCGCCAATACAGTAGTTGCCGCCTGTTTAATTGCTATATTTGAAAAAAAATAACCTTAAAATACATTGTATTGTTTTTTTATGTTTATGTTTTAAAAGAAAACGATAAAATGGTATTTTTTTAATAATTTCATTTGCAACTTGCTGACTATGTAGTTTTTGTAATTTTTGATCATGTGACTAAAGCCTATAGAAGTTTAATATAATCTGGGTTGTCTATTTATCTTATTAATCTCTTTATGCTACTCTTTTTTATGAAAGTCCAAGATCAGCTTTAATTTATTCTTAATTATTTACTTTTTTTTTCAAAATCAATATTGAGGTGTGGCAACAAATGCTACCACGGCCTTCGAAAGTGTTACCAAATAGCAAATTGCTGCATAGCTAAATAACCTTGGCGGGAATAAATTTTTGAGATTATCAATGTTATAACCAGCTGCTAATAAATTATATACTATGTGTTGCAAAATTCCAAAACATGAAAGTACACGCTGACCTTTAACTTTATCTACATTTGAGGACATTTCAACGTCAATATAAAATTTTAACGGAAATAAGGAACAGAAAATACGATATACTTCGCAATAGGCGTGGCAGACATGACATTGGCCGAAGGTGTCATGTAGTCGGGACATACTCGTGCTGTGTTAGACATGACTAAAAAGGCCTACACGGAAATATGCGACAATTGTCTATATCTATTATCTATTATTGTTAAAAGTAGTTAACAGAACGGGCTCACGTATGAATATGATTTAATTCTCAAAACTAAGTCCAAATCAAACATTTTTTTTTTGACACGAAGAAGGAGGGAAATCTTCAAAATTGTTGTGTATCCATACGTAATGATTATTAAACATAAGAGGAATGCATGATTGCTGTTACTTTTAAGAAAAACACTTCAATTGTTTCACATTGGCCACCTGCATGGCTTTAAGTTACTCCACAGAAGAGTAAAATTCACAGGACGTCAAAATACCGCTATAAGGTCAAAGGTAGGTATATAGAAAAGGGTATAGGTATACGTAGATAGACATATCCGCAAGGAAAACCTTCTGTCTGTTACAACCTTAAGTAATGCGGAAAACGAAATACGAACCATACTACCTAGCAATTAGGTACAACAAAATTAATGAGTCTGATTAATACATTTAATACCTACCAATTAGGTACAACAGAAAGTTTAATACGATTTAACAATCGTAAAAGTATTGTAAAAAAGAATTACGCAATGAAATGGGACTGTAATTTTAAAAAATCTAAATGCTCGTTATTCCACCGCAATTATTGTCTCATTAGCCTTTCAATTTTATTTACCACATTCACCACTTAATGATTAAGTGTGTCTTTCAAAATATAATTGTAACATAGCCTCGATACTTGTAGCATTTAAAAAACGATTGGTTGAATGTAACCAATATGAAAACTACATTATATAATAGCAAGTAATCTATAATGTTTAAAGATACAGGAGAAAACATGAAACTGAAACGAGCGCGTTTTTAGTCTGCGGTATTTTAGAAAATACATCGTTCCTACAAAATCTACGCCTCCAGAGATTAATATCAACTAACATCATGCAGTAATCTTATTAAGCTCTTTAATGAATTCAAGTTCGCAAATGTGAAAATTGCATTTCGATTATGTATTGATGCCCAAAACTCTTGTTTTTCTTTGGCTTTTGGAATCTGACTCTGTAAATCAAGTGATGATGCTAACCTAAAATATTGAGTCCGATTAGATATCTCTTAAATTTATCCATAAAGCATTCAAGAATGCTACTTCAGTACTTATTGTGGGATACATGGGTTGGTGGATAACTAGCCTGTTAGATATCTTAAGCCGCCTGTTAGGCGTCCGAAGAGGCTTAAGCATGGGTACCTACCGCAAAAAAATCGTCTTTAACGTGCTCATCGAAGAGCCTATTCAACTTCCATGGCTTAACGTTGCTGAAGCTAACAGATCACTTGCAATATGCAACCGGTAAAGGGTTGCAATCGCTTCTTGACGAATTATTGATTTTTCAAATCTTGTGTTAAATTTCATACTCTTCCTAATTTTATTAATCGTTTTTAAGCGATACGTAAACTGTAAATTTGAAACAGATTATTTGGGTGTATACGTTACTCTTTTTTCGAAAATTCATGTGTTCAAACTTACTTTCGGTTATTCTATATTCGCTATTAGTACTTAGTAAGCAAATATCTATGAAGGGTCTTTAAATTTTTATTTTGCCGATATGTAAACGCAAAAGTTTAAGTACTACTAAAGTTACTATACAGAAGTTAACAGCAAAGCAAGTAAACTGAGTAATTATAATTAATATCCGTTACTCATATCACAACACCATCCATCATTATGATGCAGGACATTAGTTTTCATTTATCTGCCACTATAACTGGTTATAAAAAATGTATACCAGTAAATAAACTCCACGTATGTGTGTGTGTTTTAAAAATATCTGCGGGTTGTTAGGACTTGTATTATATGTATATATGTCCAGTGTAATCTTTACAACGGCTAAATCCTCTATTACTTTTATTGACAACATAAATGTTATGTAAAATTTCAAAACTAATTTTGTTCACAGACGCAACCGCATGCGCAGCTATACACTTGTTATTCTTTAAGCTTATAATACACATTTTTATTACAATAAGAGGTGCTATGATGTCACTAAACCATGCTATAATGTGAACATAACGTATTATGTACCGCATTTCATATTGCAGCGTTGCCACTATCTCCATAAACACGCATGCTGCAGCTACCCTCCTATTAAATTTTTATTGTTTTTTACATCGTGTTACTATTCGACTGAAAAACTAATGTATGAAAACGATTTAATTGTGTTTATTGCTGATATTCTTATTTGTATTTCATTTTGGTATTTGCGAAAAGTCGTAGTTCAACAACAATCAAGTATCCCTAAAAAGTCATTATACAGTCTTTTCAAAAACCCTATTAGTGCGATTGTCAAAGTTAAAAAAAAAGGTAGAAAATCGAAGCCAAACAGATCATCTTCATTAATTATTCGCTAACAAAATGTAAAAATAAAATTAACTTACCCGTTACAAACAAATACGGCTAATAAAATAAAATATTTGTACATCTCCATTTTAATGTATAATACCACAACGAGCAACTAAATAATATCACAAATTTAACACTTAAAATCAATCTATATATAAATTAGCGTAAAAAAATAATTTAATTTCTATTCATGACTATGTTAGGTAAGGATTACTCAGAGCGAGTTTAAAGCGATCGGCGAGTAGAAGTCCTTCGCGATGTTTCGCAAGTGTACGTGCTGCACGCGCGCCTTCCGAGCGCGCACTGTGCGCACGAGATTTCACCAAGTCACTCATAACTTCAAGAGCACAATGAGTGCGCGCTCATTGTTACAGACAATTTAGTCATTGAAAACAGTAATCATGCAAGCAGCAGTCAGCCGTCACCGCTGTGATCTGCCGTGGACCATTTCTTGACCGAGATCATGAACGGCCTTCCTCGTAGCTCGACCGTAACAAGCACGCGCTGCGTAACGTAAGAATCGCTGTTGCAACCTAACGATCCTTTTAAAACTTATTATAAAGGGACATTTGAAAGGATTTCATTTACGATTGCAAATATTTGATCGAAGATATTTGAAGGAGCCACGAATGTTAAGACTGTAAAGATGTAATCAGACGTTATCAAATATCACATACCGCAATATAAAACTCAAAAAGCAGAAGTGTGCTGCTATCTACTTATTACCTGACGTTTCCTACAACAGTAGGAAAACGCAAAGATGGCCATATATCACAAAATACGAAATGCGTCATAATGAACCAAATTGAGAATGCCATTATCATTAATACACATAACATAATAATAATGTAAGGCCAAGATCGCTGATGACGCCGGGCGTGATCCGAAACAGCATCAGATTAAGCGCAAACTCGTATAGATTTATTTCAAGAAATGGTACAGAAGGCCACTACGGGTTCATACATTATTTAGGACACTGTGATAAAAGATTTATTTTTACTATATCCGTAATACATGAAATAGTCTAGTTGCGAACATATTCAAAGGCCGCACGACAACAAAGTTCTGCCACAGCAATATGTCGGTATAAAGGTGATCGTGTATTTACTCAGTAGTACGAGTATAACCGAACGACAATACCTCTGTATCGGTGTATTCGACGTTATATAGGAACATTGACGTTGGGTTTGAGGCATTGTTATCATTACATTTAGTACACGAAGTTCAACTTTAAAAATGTCGCGTAGTTCATTTAATAACGTCACGACTTTATGCAGAGGAGAAACGTCATAACAGGATAATACACATTTTTCTATCGAATAAACACACGGGGGATACAAGCCGCTAGCTAATTAAGCAATAATATTACTTAGTCACACGACAATCACTAATAATTTACCGCCTCGGTAATTTTATGTAGTATACATACATCCATGCGACATTTATTTCCAAGGAATTTTGTTTGGGATTGGGATAAAACCCAAGGTGCTGTAAACATTAATCCTTATAGAAGTTTCTCACACGAACAATTTATCTATTTTATTGAAATATATTTGTCCTACAAACTGGATTTTTCCCGTATCGCACCAAGGAATTACGTGACTTAGTACCTTTGAGGAAAAGGCCCAATCGGTAACGAGTTTTGATTATAAAATCGATATAAAAAATGACAGAAAAAATATTTATTTGCTAACAAAATGTTGCAATACAAATTTACAAGTCCAACCATTTACACAATCATTGGTATGTAAAACTGTGCTGCAACATCGCCACGAAAAGGACCTCAGCTTGGCAGACAGGCGACCGCGGCGCTGCATTTCAGTTCGGCCCTGGCCTTCAGAACTTCGGATATCTCCTACAGCTATGCACGTGTTTGTCATACATACTCGTATATGTAACAGTTTCTGCTTGCTTACTTTTATCGATTTATTTATTTAATATGAATATTGGAAAACATTGCGCTTAAGGTGCAACTATGTACATCTACCAGCCGGAAAGACGTCGGAAAATATGGCATTGCATGGAATGGAATGGCATAGAAAAATTAGTTTTAGTAAAATAAACGCTATAGATGGCGTTGCTATCGCAATAACTAATATTGTTTATAAATGTGACGTTTACTTCCACCGCCGTGAGTTCCGGATGTTGATTAGATACAATATTGTATAAAAAAATATGTTAATCGCTGAAGGTTTTTATCTTGTTATGAAGTGAATTGCATATAATGTTTACTGCGTTTTATATTGCCAAGAATTGATTAGTTTCACATGACATATTCACATCTTAGAATACTGATGAAGAATAAAAATGTGCTATATTTATCGCTATTTGTAGTACCATTTTATGTGGTTCGTCAGAAGAAGCGAAGCAGTTGTTATTAAAAATGTGTAACATTAGTTACTTTCTACTTAATCAAATGGAGATATTTAAATATTTGCCATACAAATTACTACCTTGACGGGTTTCAAATTTTAGGATTAACCTAGTGCACATACCGAACGACCTTAAGTTTGGTAACTTTCTAAATAGGTGTATTAATCAAAATGTGTTTGTGTTTCGAGTTGGTATCTGATTCTGTGGCACTAGCAATATATGTCAATAATGGACATCTTGCATAATTTCACTCGTAATACATAACAATTATTTGTCCTGCAATTAATTTCAAACCTCTTAACTGAATCCAATAAAATTGGATTACAACATAAAAAAAAATATTAGGTCTGAGTTCGATTGTAACAGTATTTAATACAATAGCATTCCGCCTGAACGATAAAGGTCGGTATGTCAACTTATCTTCCGGTCTGCTCGTTCTCTCAAGAACACTTGCACGCCTGGGCGACTGCTGCAAAAAATGATATACAGCGTCTTATTCTTGTACAGGTTGTACCGTACTGTTTCCAGTAAAATCTTCACATCCGTTCATCCTATTCGACAGGAGATCCTAATCTCTACCCCGAACAACATCAAATATGTACGAGTAGATCAGATTACTTACTAAGAAGTCTTTGCTATTTTGTTATTTCTCGACAATGGTATCAACGCTTTTTAGACTCGTACAAACTCATGTGGAAAAACACCTTACAAGAGTTTGTGGATGACATAACATTTTCATTTATAAATCCAGAACTTTATTCATTAGGTACATAGTTTCAATCAAATTCAGTAGGTCAAAATTGACTAAGAAACAACTTACTTTTTGAGAATTTTAAAAACGCTATGCAGGGCGGATTTTTGATTGAAAGTAAATTGGATAGAACTTGCTATCAACTTAAATCTCACTGTTTGTAATAACAAACGGTTAGTAGAGCAATCTGGCAAGCTTTTTAAAATATACTTAGCCTCCTTTCACATTTATTATTTGAGAGTAATATATTAATATTATAAAAGTAGAAGTAAAGTAATTATTTATAGAATTTCGTACCTCATTATGTGTAGCAGTGATTCTACTCCAAAGTATGTGGTCTAAGTAGGTGTAAGTTCATGTATAAAAGTAAGGCAAAATTATAATCTGCATTAATCGTAATGGATCTATTAAGCTGCCACGAAGTAATTTAATTATTTCGCAGTACATATTTCAGATTTGTAATAGCAGAGTGTAACCTTCATCGATGTCACAGCTTCCGCCCTTCACTTACTACTATACTATTTGTAATTCCCATTAATCACTTTAATAACATTGTACACTTTTATACATTTGACTTATGATTAATTACTTATCGATCATTAAACACTTGAAGCCTACTTGATTTTTACAAAACTGTACTCTTTCGCCTATGCATTTGGTGTGCAAAATAATAGCAGTCCTCTGGAAATAGATTCAAAAAAAGAATTCCTTAACCATTATCCAATTCCTTAACTTTAAGATACAAACCATACTTAAAATGATACATGCTACATGCAAATATTAAAATAAACAATTATAATAGTAAAATCGCACAACTCGTTATTTTATATTAATAAGAGGCAAGGGCGCCGCGGGGCTACCTCCCATATATCCCAATTCGTGGAAATTTGGGAATAAAAAGTAGCTTACGTGTTGCCCAACAACTTCTAGTCATCTACTATCTTCCAATAAACGTCCCATTAAAATCAGTTCAGTAGTTCAACAGATTAGACCGGATAAATAAAAGACAAACAGACCGACCGCCGAGAGATAAACATTTAAAAAGTCTGCGTTTTAATATCTTGTAAAAAAAACACAGTTATTTTAGACACACAGACAGACACCTCTTTTTTATGTTTATGTTTAAAATAGGTTCGATAATCTGAAAAGAAAGTACAATTTTTCGTTCATATTTAGATCCATCTTATTATCCTCTATTACTTATAATTTCGCCAATATTTTATATAATGTAATATGTTTCAAGTTTGTAAGTCTCTGCTACGAAAGTCAGGCTGCTATCACATCAACAATAATATTACTCTCATGATGTATCCATAACTATTGCAATTAAATAATATCAGGCGTTATACTATTTGTTATTATTAGTATTATTATATTATAGCATATTCCCATTGTTTACACCGTCATTTTGCGCTACCTAAGTAGCCTAATATCAAAATAAATTAAAAATAATTGCAATGCAGAATTATGTGTAAGCTTTGGTCTCTTTTTCAGGATATGATGTTTTATCATAGTCTATGATCCATTAAACGTATATTTATAATTTTATCTTTATTGCAATGCAATAGAGTCTATATTTTTTGAACAGTAGCTACATTCATGACAAATATTTTTCGATGGTTTTCATTCGTTGTTATTTTGTCAGTGTCAGTTTTTCACTTGAAAGAAATTGTGTGCTATTATATACCATTTCAAGTATCACAACGGAATAAACCACTAATGTAGGAAAAAGATTGAAATATTTATAATATTGCAAGAAAAACACTTAGTTGCGACTTTACTGCATACAAATGTAATTGATATGTCTGCCATTGGCTGTGTTGAAACGTAGGTTTTCAAATCGATTTTTCCGGTGATGTGAAGTGATATTATTGTTCATTGTGCAATATAGCAAAAATGAGTTTTGTAGTGGGATCCGCTTTTTTTCTATTCTGTTTACTGAGATTGTGTAATGCATCGGGTGCAGATATAGCTCTCGATGCAAAAGCAACTTTATTACATCGTATAGACAGTTTGAATCTACTAATTTATACTTGTCTTTTGACGTTGACTGTTTTGACGATATGGGTATTTAAACATCGACGAGTGAGCTGGCTTCACGAGACCGGCCTGGCTGTGATATATGGTGAGAATCCTTTCAGTAGTTTTTGTATACTTTGAACCTGAATCACGACATGCTGTCATGTGATAAGCGAGTGATACTCCACCTGACCTTGTAATAGAAATATATAATTAAGCGCATCCAAGCCACACACCGACATTTGTTAAATACATGATATGGAAGGGCACAAGGACACCAAGTCAATAAAATAAAACTAATGCATGTTGAAAACCTACTAATGACATATTTAAATACATTCCCAATTTATATTTAAGACTACTGTAACCATGTACTTGAACAAAATTGAAATCTTGAATTAAGTTTATGTTAAATTATCTATTTTACATAAATGTAACAATCCACTTAGCGCCTACTCTCATTAAAACTGCATACAAACAGGTTCAGTTAACAAAACATTTTACTGTAAATATTTTGTTATTTTATGAAAGTGATGTTTTCTTCCTTAGGTCTGATAGTTGGAGCCATAATCCGATATGCGGGCAGTACAAATAAAGTTACCTATATTGATGTGGGCCCAGCGCCAGACACAAAGTACAATCTATCAGTGCCACCAGATATACTGCGCTTCCACTTTCCCGACAAAATTTCATTAGTAGGTTTGTATATTACATAAATACAGAAAATTATACAATACCATGTGCAAAGTAATCATACCTTATTCAGCTCTGTTATCATTAATTGGGCATAGGCTTCTTATTAAAATATAAATGGCTAAGGCCATGGTGTCCGCTCACTGGTAAAGTGTAGATTTGCAGGCCGGACACACCTTTAACATGTGTGTGTGTAGATTTTGCTCTTAAATTTTCCTGTACCATCACAGTAAGTAATATTTGATTTTTAAAATGTATCTAAAGCCAGAATGTATGTGGTTTTTTGTGAACCTTAAGCCACTGAACTTGGATCCCAATATCTACCTCCAAGTCAATGGACCTATATAGATATTTTTAACAAGGTCACTAGCAATGTCATTAAAACATGTCACATTGTAATCTATGTTATATATATATCACATTTCAGATACTGTACCGAACAAGACATATGCATATAGCTTCAGAGGTGAAATAGTAAATTTAGAGCAGAACGAAATAGATCTAAAAGCAACATTTGATCCTGAGATATTTTTTAATATAATACTTCCACCCATTATATTTCACGCTGGATACTGTTTAAAGAGGGTAATTATTGCACTATTATTATTATTTATGAAATGTAATGTCCTTATAGTCAGAATACATGACGTAGATGTAACCAGTTTAATAAAAAAGTCTACGCACCCTAGCAATGGTGTGAAATAATTTGAAAGGTGGGGCATTCTTTAGTTTCCTGTGGTAAAACTGAGCTGTTTTCAGAAATATTTCTTCCGCAACCTGGGCGCGATACTGACGTTCGCGATGGTGGGCACGGCGCTCTCGGCGCTCGTCATCGGCTCCCTGATGTTCGGCTTCGTGCACCTCATGCCGCCGTCGCTCGCCACCAGCTTCACATTCTTAGACACGTTGTACTTCGGCGCTCTCATCTCGCCCACCGACCCGCTCACCGTCCTTGCTATATTCTCCCAATTAAAGGTAATTATTATAATGATTTAAGAGACTGTGATTCTCTAGCGGGACAAGTTCTATCATCTATCAAGTCGAGAAAACAGGATTGCTCAGTCTTCTGACAACTACTGACTTCTGACTACAATACTACGCTCAAACAGGATAAATACATTTTGGTAAATCTATAAAAATCTTTTTTTTTGTCTTAAAGCATATAATTTAAAGAATTTGTTATGGATTCACTTCGCTTTGTGAAAAAATTACATTGAAATGTTCATAAATATAAAGTATTGTACAGATATTGTTCAATATTTCTCTTCACTTACGCGTAATTACTGTTACAACAAACGAACATATTTATTACCATGGCGAATAAATGCATGTTGAATGCATAGATTTTCAAGTTTTTTTTTTTTCATACAGGGCCAGGTAAAATTGTAATGCGTCTTATTTTTAGGTGGACGTGAATTTGTATGCGATGATATTCGGCGAAAGTGTGCTCAATGATGCAGTGGCTTTAGTACTCAGCGGGTAATTATTTTTTATTGTACATATTTAATGTTACAAAATCAATTTTGCTATTATTATTACTACTTACTATTAATATTAAAACAATATTTATGTGTGATGGTGTAAAAAGATATTATCCAGCAACAATTCAAACAACAATTTTGGTAACAAAAAAATTTATGAAAGTCGGTATACTTATCGAATTTATAGTCACAAATAAGATTGAAAAAAAAATTAGTGTGGTTTCCAAAAACTAACCCCGCTCAACTAAAAGCTTATTAATTGATAGTAAGAAACTGTCAAGTAGCACATTAGGTAGCACAGAACATGTCAAATGTTGTTTCAAAGTAAGTGTGGAAAATTTTGTATAACAGGAGCTATGATTTAGAGAAATTCCAAAGAATTTGTCATCCTATTAGATTTCACTTATTTTGTTATTAACGAAGCCTCTATCCAAATAACTTAATTTAAGTAACTTAATTTAATAGTTTTTTCTAACGAACTTGACCTTTCACATATTTTTTGTGATAAACATTTTAATGGCACCATAATAATACCAGTTACTGCTTAACGTATTAACAAGCTATGTTTTATCTATTGCATATTTATATCATCGATTTGTTAATCGGATTAACCATTTTACGTCTTATGACAAAATAATTTACAATGTATCTATTTCACACCATACAAATATATTAAATGCATTTATATCAAATATGTACACTGTACATATAATAATATACGGTACTATTTCCTCATTCCCATTGGAAATTTTCCGTTCTAATTATAACATTGAGTGTAACTTACTTGATATTAACATGATTTAAATTAACATATTTATGTACCTCAATGATCCTTTACGCTTGGCGCATGAGAGGTGAATATTTTTGGGGTCAACAAGTCTTCGAATGTTAAATTTAAAAGAATTGGCTTAAAACAAATTATTCGCTGTAATTTAAACTTCTACAGCCATATCACATTATCATGGAACCAGTTACTGTGACAACGAATTTTCTGTATGTTTTCATTTGTAATTACTTAAAGGGAAACAATATGCAGCTATCTATAAATATCGATTACTGTGTATGTTAATTGAAATAATGTCATTAGGCTTGTTTGTAACCAGCACCAAAACACCAAATGAAATGCCACATGTGTATCTTTACAAATACAACATGTAATCAAAGCCAATTGCTTGAAATGTATGTCGTTGTTTCCAGAGCTATACAGAACTATAAGAACAGGTATTCGGACGACGGCAAATTCGAAATTACTGCGTTTTTAGCGGCCATCGGCGACTTCATCGGGATCTTCAGTCTCTCGCTGCTCGTGGGCGCCCTCATGGGATGTTTGACTGCATTGATATCCTTTTATAAATGTCATACTACTAAGGTTTAGTTAACTCGAACCCAACTCTGTGCCCATACTCAAAGTAAGGAGCACAATAGACCGGCACTAAAATATGGTTGGTCTGCACAATTTTCTGTTTAGATTACTTTAAAGTTCTTCATCTCGCATTTCAAAGTAAATACTTTTGGGATAATAGAATACTCTGAGATTTTATGTAGTGTTTTTATGTAGTTCAGGATTGTGCCGTCCAAAATGTGTCACATTAAAATCCTCGAGTCAAACGTTTTTACAATCAATAAAACATCATCGATTGTTATATAATATCTATATAAGTATTATATAATAATGTATATATTGTATGTTTATCAGCTGTCTGGTTAATATAACACAGGCATTAAATTGCCTAATTTGGGATCAGTTAGCCGTGTGTGGAATTGTTCTAAGATATTATTATTATTATCTAAATTCATATACTACATTTTTACTTATTGCCATTATGAACTTCTGAATAGCAACGCGTGCGAAGCCGCGCGCAAAAACTAATATAGCCTATAATAGCTTTCCTCGATCAATGAGCTATCTACCACTGAAAGAATTTTTCAAATCGGACCAATATTTCCTGAGATTAGCGCGTTCAATCAAACTCTTCAGCTTTATATATTAGTGTAGGTGAATGGCGAGTGCGATAATCCCTTGACCGCCCCGCACATGACCAAGTTCACGCACGTGCGCGACTGGCCGCTGCTGGAGTCGGCGCTGTTCGTGCTCATGTCGTACGCCGCCTTCCTCATCGCGGAGGTGTTCGAGCTCACAGGTCACCGCCATACTTCACTTGAGGAACGAGGAGATTCAACAGATTTGCCACTTTGCTCAATATTTTAACATCAGTAATAGGGGTTCTACCCATAGCCCATATAACCAACGAACCCCAGTGATATCCCTTAGTGTAGTGACATATGAAATCTGCACTATTGAAAGTGCAACTTTTCAGCTTAAATATTGGATAATATGATAACTTTCAATACATCAGTTTAATGTTTGATGGGGTTGGGTGATGAGAATTGATTTACCCTCAAACTTAACGGTGGATGAAACAAATTCGACTACCGACTGCGTTATTTATTTTCGCCTTTAACAGAGTAGGCAGAAAATGTAACACGACTTAAGTAGGATAATATTGTAAGTGTAAAACAGTTATAACTTGTAATGCCAATAATGTAGGTGGTAGAACCCGCCGGTTCGACTCCGGCGGCACCACCGCCACACCTATTTCTGCCTTATAACAGCTGTGTTAAGTGTTGCTGTGTTCTAGTCTGAAGGGTGTGGTAAGGGAAACACACTTTTTTGCGGCATTCCAGCTTAGTCCTCAGGGGTAGCGGCGCATCTGTGGTCGACCTGAGATAGGAATCTAATCTTATCTGGGGT
>DWQT01001300.1:0-17378 GCA_018244895.1 Myscelus amystis hages
ATATTATCTGTATATTGACGTATTGGCTATATTGACAAGTAGTGATAGCCTAGCCGTCCTTGCAAAGTGAAAACAAATTGTTTTTGTCATTTTCGAAATTGTATGGTGCGAGCAAAGCCACGGGTCAAAGCTAGTACTTCGTAGTAATCTAACATCTAAGGTGTGTAGATTGAACGGTTTTTTTAATTTTTGAAACACGATGTTGACGGTATATCGTTTCAAATTCCAAGTAGAATAACTAGGGTATAACAGACTCAAATGTTACATACATACGTACATATGTACATATACGAATAGAAACATCTAAAATCGAGTCACGTCTGGAGATAATAAGCAATCACGTTTATTATAGCAAGTAGGTCCGAAAGCTCCGTTTATATGGAACAGAAACTCGATAATTTCTAACATTATTTCGCTTATTCCAACTTAAACATAATCAAACTCACTCAAAAAAGTATTCCTTATTTGAAACGGCAAAAATGCAACAAATTGGCAGTTAGGATTTTTGTATTTACCGCAACTTTAAGCAACTTTACAAGTTACTTTTGTGCGACCTCATATGAAGCACTAAGATATAAGGAAAACGAGTAAAGAAACGTTGCTTAATAAATGCAATCCATGGTACGCGCTCGCTTACATATTTAAGAGGCAAACGTAAAAGGATCCGGCTTAGTTGCCAAGTTGTTACGTAAACCATTCACATGAGTACTATTATCTAATACGCTCGTAAAATTCCTTATCATCACAAATCAATTGTCCATTTTTCCAGATGAGGGTTTCTCATTGTTTGCGTTCCATGGAAAACTCAACGAGGAGATGGACGGCTTGGAAGGCGGGCACTGGTCAAGAGACATAACCAAGGTGAGGGACGGGCGGTGGACGTTCAGAGATAGGAACGCTCAGCTGAAAATCGGAGACAAAATCTACTTCTGGACGTACGTTATCAAAGACGGACTTGGCTACAGACAGGATAACGGGGAATGGGAAGTCACAGGTAATCTGATCATTTTAGATGAACACATGAATATGCTAACCCCTCTGAATTAAGCACAAGCAGTACATACAAAAAGTCTGCTTATTAACTCTCACTCTGCAAGTGTAAAGTGACATCTTTATAACGTGGAACTATATCATACTAAAATGTATGTGTCTATCACTTAAAGGCGCACCTTAAAAGTCTGTTGTAAATCTATATCTATATCTATACTTCTATACTAATATATAAAGCTGAAGAGTTTGTTTGATTGTTTGAACGCGCTGATCTGAGGAAATATTGGTCCGATTTGACAAATTCTTTCAGTGTTAGATAGCTCATTTATCGACAAAAGTTATAGGCTAAAGCTAATAAGTTAATAACTTTTACAGAGTTCGTTGATGAAATGGGTAACAGAGTGAACATAAATAAGCAACCAAGTACAGGCGTGGCAGTGGAGCCTGGGAAGGGTAGCACGCCGCGGCCGGTCTCCTGCGAAATATCACAAACCCAGGTCCAAGATGTATCCAGTATCTGCAGGGGCGCTCTCATCTTCGACGAAGAGTTCGACGTGCAGACCATCAACGATCTCAAATCCTGGGAGAAGGAACTAAAATTCCCAGCGGAACCGGTTAGTCTTCTGTTTTGTTTTTATATCCAGATTTCAATTTAATTGCATTAATATTAAATTAATTGCGATATATAATTAAAGTACAAGGACTATATGCTATTTCAAATGGATGATGTTAATGCCAAACCATAGTCAAAGGGAAAAATGTAATAAAGCGTCCGGTAGCATAGGTAATTATCCAACTTCAAATGTAGGTGACGTCAAAGTCAAAGTTATTAATATAGTTCTAGTATGTTAGCTACAATAAAATACGAGTATGTCACAGATATTGATTAATCTCCAGAAATCCGTATGTCGAGTTTGCTGCTCTCAAAGGAAGGACGGCCTCGACAATATAAGTAGATCAACTACTACACGCGATAAGAACTCACAACAGAAATACCATCAAAAAGAATCTTCAAGGTATAAACCTAACACTGATTCAACGTCAGGAATAAATGAACTTGCCATGGAAGTGCGCCAGCTTGTAGAACAAATAGTGGCACTGAAAGAAAAAGTAGAAGAAGCATCAAAATCTCTAAGAAATTGCCATAAAGACTTAGAAGGATTTAGACATTTCGTGGCAGCTACGAACGCCCGACTTAAGACTCTAGAGGACAATCAATATTAAATATTTTCGCAACGCATTCAAGTTTAAGAACAGCGTTGAAAATAGATATATCATTATTGTCACTGCTGGAAAACACTTGAAGATAAACTAGAAGCTACTATGATTATATGAATATGAAGCTATTCTTTGCTATTTTTAGAAAATTAAGAGATAAGGAGATAGAAGGAGCGGTGGTCAAATATGTTGGTTTGGTACTTAACTCCTCACATCAAGATGGTCACATCATTCTTCTGATGTGTATCTCTTCATCCTCACACCGCTGGTTGCGCTACATCTTGCATATCACAATAATGCTTACAACATAATATCCAGTAATAATTAGGAACTTACAGCATAAGTTTAGGACAAAAATTTGATGTAGTGATTTTTGGTGAAAGATATTTTTTTTAAATCTGTTAAGTTATACATGTTACTCGTAATTAATCCTATATTATTTCACTTGACTGCAATATGTGATTATTATCAGATATACGTGAATCTATTAAAATATTTTGACTAACAAGACACTCGTTTGATTACTTTTATATGGGGTTCACGGTGTGTATTTAAGATTTCTAATTACCGTTGATCATTGAGTCTAAATTGAAGTATAAACAGATTAAGTCCCATTTCGTCAAGTCGTATAAGTAATGGCTGAAGTCCAGTAATAGACAAAGGTGACTGCTGATGATGAAGGAAAACAATAAAATGTAAAAAGAAAACTAAGGAAAATGAACTGAAAAAAATACATTTTGAGTATTTGGCATAATTGGCATCGAAATTGCGTGAGATTTTAAAACAGTTTGAAGACACGGTGCTCAATATCTAGTAACAGACACAATTACCAATATCGACTTTAATTCGATTACATTTGAAGCTCCAATGAAACTAACACTTGATATCAAGATCGTTAACGTATTTCTTACCAACCAATTCGAAATGACTATAAAGCTTAAGGCAACTATGGTATTCAAACCTTTAAGAATATAGCCAGTAGATAGAGTTGAAGCGATTTTGGATTTGGAAATATGTGTCGAGTGTTACATAGGCGAATTCAATAGCTATTTTGAAATTATAATAAAATTATCGATTTTCTTCTAGGATCATCCATTCAACATTTACATGCCGGATAAGACGCTGAAATTGGAAGCTGGTTCTTTAGTCATTACACCCTTGATAACTGAACAAGTTTACCGTGAAGGGTTCACTAATGAAGCATTGGATTTGACTGACAGGTTAGTCTAACACAGTAGTCTAAAACTTTTAAAAATAATTGCATTGTTCGTAATCAATTTAACTATACCAGATTTTCGTCTCTGATATTTTATACCAAAGACGAAAATATTACATTGTGCTGTAAATTAACGTCTTAATTAAGTACTATGAGTTAAAGAAAATTGTAGGTTTCCCATTTCACATTACCAGCATGATTACAGGTGTACAGGTCTAGTAGGGACTCGGGAATGCAGCCGAGTAGCGTCGGGGGCTGATATCATTCCACCGATAATCACAGGAAAGATTAACACAAGAAAGAATTTCAACTTCAAATTCGGAAGAATCGAAATTAGAGCTAAGCTACCTTCCGGTAGCTGGCTTTTACCGGGTAAAAATTTTAACAAGCTGTAGCTAATTAGCAAATAGCTGTAGCATAATAGTGTTATATGTGTTTTCTTAATTTTCAGAATTAAATCTTGAGCCTAGAGACAACGTTTACGGCGCGCAACGCTACGAATCGGGCATATTAAGGGTGGCTTTCGCCCCAGGAAATACCCTTTATGGCAAAAAACTGTTCGGCGGTCCCGTTCTTTCCGACAAAGAACCGTACAGAACGCTACTGATGAAAAGCAAAATCGGAATTGACAGCTGGAATAAGGACTTCCACAACTACACCTTGCTGTGGAAGCCAGGTATAAAGGACTCTTATTTACAGTCATTCAAAAGTAGCCTCTTGGTCACAAATGTTTCGAAGGTGGCTTACAGAATATTTTAAATCATAAGGAGGCATAATAATGTTGAACAATAACGCCAAGACGATGCTAATGACAAATTCAATTTAGTCATTTATCAATTCTCATGGACCTTAGAAGATGATAAGCTCAAATTCACATAAACGTTATTGTAGTATATTTAACCTAATGTTGTTTCATAAATTCAACGTTAACTTTCAGACGGTATTGACCTTTTCGTTGACGGTGAAATGTATGGCTCTGTCAACCCCGGGGAAGGTTTCGCTGCCAGTGGCAGACAAAACAATGTGCCTCACGCCGCCTTATGGAGCAGAGGATCGTTGATGGCGCCGCTGGATGAAATGGTAAACAAACAAACGACTGTTTGAAACAAAGAAAATATCGTACCTCAAAAACGGCAGTATATTAAAACATGAATATATAAACAACAGCATTCTTTCGAATGTGGCCATCTTCATAATGTCGCCAATAAAATCTGCAAATTTCCATACGGATGCATGTAAATATTTATTTAATGATTATTCATTAAACTCAGGCATTATTTTCCGTAAATCCGATATATTGAAATTTGTACTTATATGAAAATTTGGGAATTGATTTTGTGTAAAACAGTAATTGCCGTTCTACCGTTAATAACCAAATTAATGTATTATCTATACAAATATTAATTATTTGTATAGATATGATGATTTGTATAGTTATGATGCTTATGAAGGGAAAGCAAAAAGAAACCAACTTAAACCAGAAACTTTGCCAAACCGCAGTTTTTTAAATAAAGCCCAGACTACTAGTAAAACCAAAAAGTACGAGCGTTTCTAAAAGTATTTTATTCACTTTAAAAACTGTTTGTCAGTTCTACGTGTCTATCGGTCTGCGGGTCGGCGGCATCCACGACTTCCCCGACGGCCCGGAGAAGCCCTGGAAGAACAACAGCAGGAAGGCCATGGTCTCCTTCTGGTACCACATGGACGAGTGGTTCGCCTCCTGGTACACCCCCGAGATGAGAGTTGACTATGTACGAGTCTACGCTCTGTAGGCTGTGATTTTGAATAAATGTTTTTCTTAGCTCAACATTCGAGTTTCATTGTGCCTTTATCTAGATAACACATCTTCTCACATGTAGAAGAGTTACAGCGATATATTGACTTATCACGATATCTCTGGAACCAGAAGACTTAGACACTTGAAATTTAGTAGGAATATTCCTTTCGGCGAGTGCAGGTCAGCTAAGAACGGATTTGACGAAATATATAGCAAGCAACCTTTGCCGGGTCAGCTAGTCTTCTTATAAGAATAATGTAACATTCTAATTTATTTTTAATTTGTGATCAGTCGCTTTATCTACGACTCGTCTGAGGTTTAAATTTAGATGCATTCATAACGACCGTCGGTCGTTAACAACAAGACACTTTACTTGATCGTCTCCTAATTTTATAACATTAACATCAAGACATTTAGTAATTAATATGTTTCCATGAACTTATTCTTTAGTAGAAGGCGAGCTACCTTATGGATCGGTCAATTATTTTTTATGCATTCATTTACAGAGTTTGAAATAGTGGACAAAAGTTACTATGGAACTAAAACTCGTTCTTGTATTGTTTGTGAATTTTGTAGCGTGTTTTGGACTGCTGGCTAACTCGAACGGTAATTTTATTTATAATAATTATGAGTTTTAAAACAACTGAAGATATTTTTTTTAATAGTCTTGTGTAAGCGTATTTACCAGTATGAAAATATCTTCATCCGTTTATGCTCAATAATGAAACAGGGTATTAAAGTAGATTTTAGAAATCCAAAAACTATAATGATCGTCTAATTTTCCAATAATTTGATATTTTTCAATAATATATTTATTACTAATATCATGTCACGGTAAATGACCATCATGTCTCTAAATCAGATTAGGTTCTAAATTTGAATTTAATTATACATTCAGATTAATAACAGTATATGTTAATGACATTATGATTGTTTTCATTAAATTTAATACACGTAATAACTTAATGATAATGTATTCATTAGCCTCATTACTCTCGATAGCTGTAACGGTTGTTATGATATTTGTAACTGTAGACAAATGTTCATATTCCTCATTTAATCGTATTTTAAACATGATACGTCTACACCATATCAAATAAATGGCGAATAAGCTCCAATTTTCCACCTGTGATGGAATGGTTTGTACTCAAAGAAACGCTTGATGAATCTTTGAAATTAAGAAAGTTTTGAAAAAGGGTCTTTATCGCTTTCTAGGGCATCACGCTCCAGAAACTGCGCACATAGTTCCTTGTGAAATATCGGAGACAGTAGCATCCGTACAAGGTTTCATTTGCAAGGGACAGCTGCTTTTCGAAGACAACTTCAATTCGAAAATAGATGCGAAAATATGGACCACGGAAGTCAAGATTCCTGGAGAACCAGTTCGTTTATTTACTTGTTTTTTGTGTTACTTTTTGGAATTCGTTGAGAATAGGTTTATGGCCATAGTCTATCACTCTGGTCTAGGTCGAATCGAACTTATTTCTCCTTGGATAAGATTATGAAGAAATCTAAGATGAACAGGTTTTCTCGCTTGCTTGATATGCTTCACCGTTATAAGTGGTGATATTTAATATCAAAACGCACATCATTTTTGTGAGTTAGAGGTGCGAGTCGAGAACCCAAATCTGGACCCTGATAGTTAGAGTCTTTAGTAATTTTAATTATTTTGCATTATTAATTGGAAAAGTCACAATAAGCCAATTTTTCTCACGATATCGAGAAGAAACTTTTCTAATCAACATATTTAATTGTTATAAAGGAATATCAATGGCTTTCAGGACCATCCCTTCAACGTGTTCCTTAAGGGCGACCATATTAGAGACAGCAACGGACTTCTGACTATAAAGCCTGTTACTTTGGACTCATTTTTCGGCGAAAACTCTGTACTGAAGAAACTGCGATTGACAGAACAGTATTTACTTTCCTTACTTTTAAAACACGAAAATTAGAGGAATTGTAACTATAATATATATTATTTAACTGTAAATTAACGCTAGATCACGTTTTCCATGTTAATTTGGATTGAACTGGTCTTGATTTATTCTCATTATAAATTTCTATCTCAAATTTAAAGTTCAAGTGTAAAAATTAACTACCCTAATGACACAGCATTGCTTTAACTGGAGATGCAGGTGTGATTTGTTTGCCATTTGGTCCACAGTTTATATCGTCAGAAGCTGTTCAATGTGAATGATTTCCCAGATGTACTGGAGTGCCTGGAACCGGCGAGTGCTATAGAGAAGCCTTCGGCCCTCAGATCTTGCCTCCAATCGTCACCGCCAAAATAACCACCAAAAACTCATTCAGCTTTAAGTACGGAAGAATTGAAGTCGGTGCTAAAATGCCGGAAGGCAGTTGGATTGTCCCCGGTACACATTCAATGAACATACATACATATAAACTTGCATTTTCTAATCTGTTTTCTATATGGCATTAAAAAAGCATGTTACAGTATGACATCGCTTACTTAGCTTACTTTAAGTTAGTTTCGATTCGAATAGATATTAAAAGGTTTAAAGATCAACTTAATGATCGTACCCGCTTAACGATACTCGCACAGATTTCTTTGGGACTACCTAACACAAGCCCTTCAATACCCAAACTAGTCTTCTAGGATTAGGATATATCTATGGAAGAGGGTTTCATACGTCCTTCAAGAGATCGTTGCGACGTTTGTCAATGCTTTAATATCAATATCTCGTAAGTTAAGTGACTCCAAACGAAAATATCTTCACAGAGATTCAACTGGAGCCCAGAGACCACAAGTACGGCATCATGAACTACGCGTCGGGAATTCTTCGCGTTGCTTGCGTTAAAGGGAACTTATTGTACTCCAAGAAATTGTATGGCGGGCCCATCTTAAGTGGATCTGAACCTTTAAGGTATTGTGAATTAGGACGCAGTAACAATTACGAGGCACAAAGACGACCATGTTGGTCTAAGAACGTTAAGAATACCGTAAGTATTGCTGATGCATTACGCACCTTGACTTCATGTTAAGTCAATTCGGATTTGGTATTTTTCTACTGCGGATAATTAGGTAGATTGCCTTAGGGTGTCTATAATAAACTAGCTGTCAACTACAAAACCACTAAACACAAATGTAAAACACGTGTATTGACGTTACAAACCATTCGTCTTGCAGATCTGCCTATCTAAATGAGACCACGGGCAACAGTCGCTGGAGTCAAAAGTACCATAATTATACTTTGGAGTGGAGACCAGGTACGATTTTATGATAAATTGTTGATTACTTTCTAAATTGGTTTGCGCTTATGTATGAAATCATAATATTTTCTAAATTATTTCCATTGAGTAAGCGATTAAATTATTTTTATATTCGATTCATTACAATCTTACAGTAACACACAACAACAGTACGGTTACAGTTTATATTAGATTCATTACAATATTACAGTAACTGTAACCCATTTATATTAGAAATTCTCTTACAGATGTAATAAGGCTTTTTGTTGATGAAAAGCAATATGGAGAAATAGCACCAGGATCTACTTTCGCCGATGGAATTCTAAGCAAGGTGCCGGCGTCCTCGCTGTGGATGAAAGGAACAGTTCTAGCTCCCTTCGATGAGATGGTAACTATGCAACAAGGTGTTCTTTACGTTACTAGACATTAAATATTTTTTTGCTTTCAAACCAATACTAAACATTTGACGCAGTATTGTAATGTCCTAAAAGAACTTTTAGATTGAAAAGTAGTTGACACAAAAAGAGTACTTTGTCAGATCCCGCTCTATTAGAATCTGGATTTATAAAAGTTTAACAAAATTTTGCGAATTACGAATTAATATAATATAATATTAATTGAATTGTACTTAAACTTTCAGTTTTATATATCTCTCGGGCTTACGATTGGAGGCATTAACGAGTTTGCCGACGGTAAGATGAAGCCTTGGTCGAATCGGGAAATAAAGGCCATGCTGAATTTCTGGAACTCGCGTCAAGACTGGATGTCTTCTTGGTCGAGCGACAATTCGCTGCATGTCGACTACGTCAGGGTTTATGCGTTATGATAACTGTAACTTTAACGAGAGTAAATATGTATACTCTATCTGTCAGTAACAATTTTAAAATTACACAATTGATACATTCGACGTAGGATTAGTATCAAAATAGTATGATTCGCAATTTTTTATGCAAATAAAACATCGCTCAGGGCAGGTTAAAATATCTAATAGATGGTTACCGTTTAAATTTGGTTACCGATCTGTATCTTCGCATTAAAACAGACTAAAGTATCAATGGAGAATATTAAAAAATAAACAGATTCGAATTCACTATTGTTTTTCCTTTTTTATTATTATTTTCCCACCTTACTTCTTACAAAAGGGTATACGAATTTATCACAGCATAACAAAATTTTACACCCCAATTCGACATAGAAACGAAATGTATTAACCTGCCAAGTAAGTTCGGAAAGTTGTATTAGCATACATATTAAATATTGAAACCCTTTGCCCCTTCGCAGATACTGCGCTGTCCTGTTTTAACCTTTATTGTATTTTTTCGACATTTGTATTAGTAAAGTGTATGTAGTACAGTTAAGGGTGATTCTATTTTTTATTCTTAACTAGCAGCATCTCGCGGTTTCACTCGTGGTTTGTTCAGTGTAGTAATCAAAAAACATAGTTTCCGAGGTCTTTCGTCTCAACAAATTTTACATGTTAATAAGCTTCGTTCCATAGATATTTGATAACGTTTAAACAAATTCCTATTCAGACGCTAGTTTGAAATAAACGTTAGTACCTGAACGGGGACCTAAAAGGAAATAGTTACGATACATACGTTATAACTAGTTTTGTTCTTCTTACATTTTTTCAGGTTACTACGTTTTCTTTTGACTTGCTATTAAAATTATTAAAATAAAGATTATTGTTAAGGCTTTCATTATTTATTTTGTGTGGTTACATATCTCCCATGCTCTGGAGAATATTACAGACACTTGTAAGCTGTGTGGGTTTTTCAGAATTTTTATATTAGCGCAGGCAATATATCATTTCAAGATATACCATGGGCACTGCCTACAAAAATGTGTAAAAAGCGGTATAACTCATTTTAGTGAATTTAGTGACCTTTTTATAATTATTAGTAACAGCGCCATCTATGATCTACGTTTAGAACGCCATCTATGATCTACGTTTTGAGCATATCCATAAACATAAGTTACTTGTACACATAAATAGTAATAATTTAATTGCAATGAATAATATTGCAATCATTCCCTCAAGCGTAAATCAAGGGCATTACTCAAAGTTTTGCGGTTTTTATCACAACTATTGTTTTATAAACAGATCAAACGACTAATGAGAGATAACGTCCGGGTAAAGGTAGTTCCCATATTCTAGTTCAGGTCGTACGTCCGGTTTATTTAAAACGAATAAAATTATCAAAGCAAATCAGATTTCGTAAAGCCAACTTATCTTCAGACTGAAATTTTATTAGTGTCTATTGCTGTTAGTATTCATAATTTTAAAAATCAATTATTAAGTATCTTACAATCATCAGCAGGAACTCTATAGCCTGGTAGCACTTAAAAGAATCCTACAAGACTTCACCAATTATAGAAGTGGGGTGTTATTTTATGTCAATTTCTTTCGAATGTTCTTTCCTGTCATACCAAACGTTCTTCGATGGTTTTAAAAGAATATTTGTTCTGTACGTTTCTACTCAACAATAAAGAGCTGGTAAAGGACGTGGCACACAATCGATTTCCGTTGTCACTGCTCTCCGGCACACTGTCGACAAATTAGAATGTGTGATAACTGTGTGCACAGCACACAGACCGACAGATTAAAACAAACATCGTAAAACTGTTCGACGATTTTCGTCCCTCGTGTTGCAATTACCTCATAGTTTTTGAATCTCGTGCAAGCAAATAGAACCGGCAAATTGTTTTGTAAAAATATCCGTATTTGGATTGTGTATATTTATTAACGATCCTGAGAAATCGTTTGCAAATGTTGAAAAGGTCAATGTTATCTGTATTTGAAGTTAACGAAATTATTATTATATGTTTCGCTACAGTAATGTATTTTACGCAATTCATCTCATCGTATCGAAAGTCCACTGTAATTCAAGATTTATGTTGATATTTTTATTTATTTATATTTTTAAATTTGTTCAATTGATTTGAATTACGATATAACAAAAATAAGGTTTAGCTTGGTTTTCATTTTATTTCATGTATTCTTAATATATCCCATATGCATGTTTCTTTCTGCACTCCTCCATATAAACTGTAAATACCGAATTTCACGCTTAGGTACATGCTTACAATAGAAAACACACTTTTCTCTTTACGCATTAATTATATAAATAAGAACAATATTGCATTGGAAATTGTTTAATTCAAATTTTAATGTTTATCTAAAGCTTCTCCTAGCTAAAGCTAAATTTAAAAAAATATATTTATCTTTTCCTTATAACATTTTATCATTGCTTTAAATTACACATTAATTATTGCGTTATATAATAATGTTTAAATTATAATTTTATCGAATAACTTAATACCAATAATTACTTCGAATGCCAGTTGTAAAGCCGCAAAACGTGACCTAAAGTATTCAATAAGATGGAATGTGGCAAATTCTTATGGAGAAAAAATATAATATATTTACCTTAGTTATTATATTCATTCGATACACGAGCTATTAAGCATCAGTTTCTATAGATAAAAAAACATGTAACATCACATGTGAAATAATAACATGGCAAATACCGAATAGATCCTGATACGATAATGGATAATATTCAGTTGATATCTGATGCTTGTGTCGATCGGTCTGCTGTTAACTTAGTTTGGAACGTCCATCCCTCTCGCGCTTATACCTTGTTAAAGAGTTAGATAGAGACAGTTATAGAAATATGTATCTCATAGAATTATTTGTTGTGTATTTATGTTTTAACATCGCCCAGTGCTATGAGGTGCCGTCAGCTAAATTAGAAGCTATTTATCCCCGTGGTCTCCGAGTGTCTGTACCTGGTAATTTAATTAATTAAAACATTCAAAATTCGCTTAGCGTTTCGAATGTGTTATATTGATGTAAGCTTTTTTTATTTAAACAGAAAAGTTAAACATAAACGTGAAATATTCGTAAAACATACATTTGCGTTATGAGCACATTTGTTTAATTTGTGTGTGGCTGTAATACAATTATCTATACAAGTATTATATAGTATGTATTTATATGATTTATTAGCTAACTGATCACCATTGTACAGCTTCTGTCTACTCGTATTAATTGTCGCATTATTATTATAGTGGTAGCCAAATGGTTTATATTACAACCATCGGTGGTCTTGGGGTTCAAATACTAATATTACCAAACGCTCTTCTAACAAACTTGGTTGGTTGTTATCCAATACTACTCGCTCTAAGCTTTTTCCCCATAAAAGGCAAAATATGCATTCAACTAATGATTCTGTAAAATCTTTAAGTGTCTCCACATTTGTGCAAATAAACCTCTTTGTCTTGTCCAACTTGTCTGCGGTTTCTAGACGATGGCTACTCCCTTTTCGCGTTCCACGGAAAGCTTAATGAAGAAATGGAGGGTCTGGAGGCCGGACACTGGTCCGCTGACGTCATTAGGGTAAAAAACGGGAGGTGGATCTTCAGAGACCGCAAGGCATCGTTGAAGATCGGAGACAAAATATACTTCTGGACGTTTATCATCAAAGACGGTTTGGGGTACCGGCAAGATAACGGCGAATGGACTATTACTGGTAATACATCATTTTGTTTTTTATTTTTATTTAGAGATTCCCACACGAGCAGGCAGCAGTCACAAGTGGTACTGTCGCTCGACCTTTTTTGTGCATAATATGGTATTATGCTCCTATGTGGACGAAAGCTGCAGGTAATAGAAGTTTAACATTGTTTACGCAGAAGCGGACTTCAGTTCGGGAATGTGTCATCGATCCTTCTTCTCACTGGCTTCAGCGCCCATCAATATCCCTGGAAACCAATTTAAAGTTATCAAACGAAACTTTCCCGTTTCAAAGTCTTAACATCGTAAATTAATACTTTTTACTTAGGGTGGCTCCAGTTAAAAATTGTCGAATTTCCGGATTGAAACGAAGCGGAAAACTGTTTAATTTCCTTTTTATTCTAAACTTTACTTCGGACTCGACAAGTTTAATTGAGTGAATGTTAATTTTAATAGCACTTCAATAAAATTAACTAGAATTACCTGATGAATTGTGATCTCTTCAACTTTTCATATCTTATGATTGGCTAAATTGCTATATTGCCAGCCATTAATTAAAGCGTCCAAACTCTAATTCCAATTAGTTACGAATTAAGTACGGTCTGTAAGATATTTTAACTCCAATTAAATCTGTATTCTATAAGATCTTTAAATGTACCCATATTCGTGCAAATAAATGTCTTTGTCAACGTTTTAGGAGACTCTAAATTCCTGCGTCCTCTCTCAATTCTCTCACAGGGTTCGTGGACGAAGATGGTAGTCCAGTCCATTTTGATGCGTCTGGCAATCCCGTGAGCTTCCCAAACACGATCGATGGGACAAACAGTCCTGGTCAACAGAATGTCACTATCCCATGTGAGATATCACAGTCCATAGCGATGATACCAGGTTTTATCTGCAAGGGGCAACTGTTGTTTGAAGACAACTTTAACTCTGGAATAGAGCAGGGAAAAATCTGGACTCACGAGGTCAAGATTCCAGGAGAACCGGTACTATACAACACATATTCCTATACGTTTGGTACAACTGACTTGAGAGGTTTTTTTAATATTGTCTATTCCCCAGGATTACCCTTTCAATGTTTTCTTGCCTGGGGCCCATGTGCATGTGGACGGTGGATCTCTCACATTAAGACCTGTCACGTTGGATTCGATTTACGGGCAGGACTCGGTCCTCGACAAACTGGATCTCACAAACACGTATTAAGCTTTTTTTAATATGATAACCCTGGTGTCCTACCTGGTTCCTATCTCAAAAGGGTATAACGTTAGTTCTAAACGAGATCGGGTTGGGATATCCTATGGATTAAGATACCGGTTCGTATACGTCTGAAAAGCTACCTATACTATAATAATAATGAGTTGGGTTGCAATACAAAAAATTCGACTATTTTGCAAGTCCCACATATTACAATGGGTTCATACCCATAATATACCAAAATAAATGTAAAACACAATATCTCAACTGACGACTTTTGACCATTTAAGTCTGTTTCCCATAGGTGTACCGGCAGACTCGCCACCAGCGAATGCTATGATGAAGCATCTGGACCTCACATCCTACCACCGATCGTCAGCGGCAAGATTACAACTAAAAATTCATTCAACTTCAAGTACGGAAGAATTGAGGTCAGTGCTAAAATGCCTCTGGGCAGTTGGATCGTACCAGGTAAATATTTTACTATACATTTAAATTGTCAAATCAATACAACTTATTTATGTACACTTTATGGGCGAGAAAATTGAAGGACTTCCAAATTATACTTCTTATTCCTCTAAAGATATGCGTCTAGTAGACTAAAAAGTTGGTATAATTGATGAACTGCTTTAAAGAGCGGAGAAGATTTTTTGGCTTTGAATGCTCGATAACAGACGACGATGGGAAGAGTATTCCGATATAAAACCTCGGGCAGTAGAATATGGAAAAAAAATAAAAACAACACCGCATCTCCTACCGATAGTATCTCTTAAGACCGCTGTTAGACTAGCAGCGTAATCATCTAACATAAGTGACGGAAACATGCGTCAGGTTAGTGTGCTAGAAACGTGAACAGTTAAATCCATGGAAAATGAAATATTTTCAGAAATCCAGCTAGAACCACGTTACTACAAGTACGGTACATTGAACTACGCTTCGGGACTTCTTCGCATTGCTTGCGTCAAGGGAAATTCAGAATACTCCAGAAAGTTGTACGGTGGACCAATATTGAGTGGAACTGGACCTTTAAGGTTTGCTCGCAAGCAAACTGAATGTTAACATAACGGCACAATCAGATTATGTATCTTAGGCAAAAGACATATATTTGACATATATTTATATTGACTGTTTACCATTAATGCTACTTGTAAACATATTTTTCATTGAAGATCAATATAAATATTAGTTTCGCAATATAAACCATAAGATTTAGTCAAAACTTGCCAAAAATCTAGTTGTTTTCAGCATATTCTTCTTTTATCTTTAAAACCTTGACCGCCATGTCTCAGTCCCACGGTTATCACAAAGAGATTATGTTACATAAGTAACTTAGTTTAAGCAATCATTTTATGTATGTACATTATACAATTTGGTCCATAAAACAAAACAAGATGTACCCGTAAGAAGACTAAAATGCTAGCCTCATTTGTTTAATTAATAGCTGATCATTATAGACAAAAGACTATATTATAAGACAAAAAATCGTCTGATAGTTGAAAACCCTTCCGAAAATAAGTACAAAATATATACTTTTTGTGTTGGTTATCCGATCAAAAAATAAATAAAAGCAAATCTTAGAGATGAAAATGGCAGGAATTATAAAAACTGGTTGAAATAATACGTTTTTGAGCGTTTTTGGTTTTCGAGTTCTCGAGACAAGACTTATTGTTTGAAGTATGAAAACGTAGTCGTATTGCAAAGCACAAAACAGATACTCATTAATAAACTATGTAAACTTTCCTTGTATTTCAGAACGGCATACCTGAAAGAAACCACGGGGTATCATAGATGGAGTCAAAGCTACCATACTTATATCCTCGAATGGAGACCAGGTATGTTTTTTAAATGGTGAATAAAAAGATTGTCAGTCGAAAAGACTTCAACTGAAATGGACTCAGAACTTTACCACGTATTTGAAATTGATTTTAATAATATATCTTCTTTCAGATGTGATAAAGCTTTATGTTGATGGTGTTCAATATGGAGAAGTAAATCCGGGTTTGGGTTTCGCTGATGGTGTCAATATAACCGAAGTCCCGGCTGCCACGCTGTGGGCGAAAGGAAGTCCCCTAGCTCCGTTCGATGAGCTGGTAGGACATATTATAATGCGAGGCTTTGGGGATACTAAATTCGACATTTAAGTTTTACAATTGTTGTATGCAATTTTCTTGGGACTTTGCCAATGTATATTTTTTCTGAAAGAGTTATCAGCTACAGTGTGTCCTTATTTGGGCAAAGATGAAACTCCAACCGTAATTTGAGTGAAACGTTATAAAGTGTTTCCAGATAGTCTCTTGTTATAAAAAAATCGAATTAAGCAATTTAAAGTTGTGAAGCTAAGCGTCCGTTATCTTTTCGCAGTTCCACCTCTCCGTTGGCATGACAGTCGGCGGTGTGAACGAGTTCCCTGACGATGATACGAAACCTTGGTCCAATGGCGCTACTAAAGCCATGCTTAATTTCTGGAACGCCCGTCAACAGTGGTATCCGACCTGGATGGATGACAACGTGCTAAAAATTGACTACATCCGAGTATATGCCTTATAGTAAGTCAGAAAATATGTATTTTGCTTGAAATACTTTTTTGAGTTCAGTTCGATTTTTAAAATTTCGGATAGTTCTATTCAACACAATATTATTCGTTTCTACATTTATTGCCACTTTCAATTTTCTTCTCTTTATTTCAGATAAGTACATCGCAGAACCACTTATATTAGCTAAAGTAATTATCAAATTACTTGTACCGTCTGCTGTCATCAAAGAAAAAATACTTTAGATAAATAGCAAAACAGCAATTTTTTCCATCAAACAGGTTCACAGCTTAATGAAGCCTGAAAATGACTACTGCTTACAAAAGTGATTTTAATTATGCAAAGCATTTCTAAACATTGTTATGAGAATTAAAAGTACGACTTTGTTAGTAATCTTTTTATCATTTTATTATTGTACTAGTAACATTTTCCAAATCTTGTACACATTGGCTTTTGGGGGATCGCATAATAGTCTAGCTCCTTTATAATCTGCGGTATATGAAAAAGTAGGCACCCATGGATTATAAAGAGAACAGCAGCTAAATTAACACACGACGATAATAAAAGGCAAAGGTTATCTTTTTCTTAGAAAACAAAATGTAAAATAATAAATAATTATCTGCTTATGTCAATTATATACAGACTAAATATACACAAGTTAAGGAACCCTAAATATACACAAGTTAAGGAACCCTAAATATACACAAGTTAAGGAACCCT
>DWQT01001301.1:0-17377 GCA_018244895.1 Myscelus amystis hages
CCGGGACAAACATTTGTGGGTGAAGCACATTTGTTTGTTCTGTGTCTGGTCGTAATAAAAATATCTATATAAGTATTATATACTCGTAATGTACGTTTATCAACTGTCCGGTTACCATAACACAGGCATTAGCTTGCCCAATTTGCAATCAGATAGCCGTGTGTGTGTGTGTGTGTGTGTCTAAGATATTATATTATTATTATTTGTTATTAACACACATTTTGTCCAAGGAAGAGTTAATGTGGAGCAAAGCCCTTGGACACCTTTCCTTTTGTTTGGAGATACCGGAGTAGTGCTAATATCACGAGGAAGGCCTCCAAGGGGATTGCAGTGGATAATCCCATACAACCGGGTGTTCCTTCCAAACCTTGTCGGAGTCCTTAGAGCAAGTTTAATATCAAAGAGACGGAAAATACAGTAAGCTGTCCGCCGAGCTACTAAAACACGCCGAGTTAATATTAGTTTATATTGTATTATAAAAATATTGTTTAATAATCTGATTAAAAATAATTCATTGCCACATTCGTGTACAGTTTAATTTCAAAATCAAACCAAGATACGGATCTTAGTGTGAGCGGGTCCAATTATATTTTCATAAAACGGCGCCTCCCCGCCCACGGTGTTATCACCTGGAACCAGAGGTCAAAAACTTTTTTGTATCAAGATTCTCGATCGTATACCAACTCTAACAAAGACCGTCCGAAATCGCCGCTAGTCTAAATGCTCATAGACAAATCACACAACTGTATAGTTATTTAACTAAAGAAATTATAACGTGTTACGAAAAATTTCATCTTAAACAAACCTTAGTTTAAAAAAAATACATTAACACTGATTTTGGATATTGTACCTATATCTACATACATTCAGTTGCATAACACTTGGATTTGTCGCTAAACTATAGGTGACATCAGGGAATATAGTATGCAAAGAACAGTATGTATGTATTTTCTATATTTATATACTCATATTTGAAAAGCAGTCACGACGCAGATATTAAGAATGAATATGATCTTAATCAGTATATGGAGAATTGTGCTCCAGCGTTTATGTACACATGCATGCCATGGCCGCTTAAATACATATGCGTATGAGCCGCCAGCGCAGGTTTCCGACCCCTGTCCTAAAGTGACGCCTACACCCACTAATTGACTACATATATTGCGTCGTGCTTGTAACGGTTAACTGCAAATGCTAAGAAATCCGGTCGTAGCTTCTTTTCGGCGTTCATCGTTAACGACTCACATGAAATATTGAGATAAGATTTCATCGGATTCAACGTGAATTTTCATTCACAAAAATCCAATGCAAGTCGAGTGTTGCTTTTGAAGTCGACACATATATCATTGCTCTTTTTGCGCCCCACTGCTGGGAACAAATTACAGTGGATATAGACAAAACACATACATTTATTTCTATTAACCAGCCTCTTGGTAGACCGAGGTTATAGGTTCGATTAAACGGACATTGCCAGGATATTAACCCAGATCCAGAAGTGCAAAATTAAATTTCAAACCGCTGAGCCGTCGCTACTTCTGGTGAATGGATTGCTTTAATAAGACCTACATATGCCGTTAACTCAGACTAATTATAACATAATGTCACAGTTGTTAACATAAAAATTGAAGTTTATATGTAAAGTTCTAACAAATCATAACATTAATACACAGCGTTTTCCAAACCGAAACCGACTAAGTAACGAAGTAACTAAATGCGCGCGTTCACTCATTAACCACGCCGAATTTATGGATGTCGAGGAAATACTTGGAACAAGGCTCACCACAATCACTAATATTTTATTACGGATATATCGGAGTAATTGAATAAAAATTGTCAATAATATTTCAGTGTCCTCTTTTTTATTGAAATAAATTATCAATTTGAACGAAATGACCGTTCTTACAATAATGTTCGATGTAAAACGGTTATTTTTTTAAATGACCTCCACCCAAACGAAATCTTTTGTTAGCCTATAGATTTAGCCTTTGAGATGGTAACAATAGGAAAGTGGTTTAAAATGTATTTAATCAACTTAAAGCAACTAAAAATTGAAATATCAAAGAAATTTTTTTTATGCCTAGGACAGATTTTCTTAAATTATTTAAAATTCAATCTTAGAGTCATATGATATGATGGCTATGATATATTATTATTAGCTGCATTGTCTCCTGTTTTCTCACTTGCATGGTGTTTGTTAATATTACAAATCCCAGAGCAACGCCGTCACAAATCAAACTTGTGAACAACAAAAAAGTAATGAATAGTTTCGTCGCTCAACGCTTTTGAAGCGTGTCCCCGGCGGGCACCATTGAAGTTACATTTGAACCTTGATGTGTATAATTTAATAATCTGTACAACTATTAAGCGAATTACGAACATATTAATATTATGTTCAATGAATCGATGAAATTGCAGAATTTATACTCATATACAATTATATTACGTGACAGTGGTCAAATACTAGCCATAATAAAAACCTTCATCTCTTGTGAATGGATTTTTTACTGTATTATAAAGTTGATTATCTTTATTTATTGCTTAAAAGAAAGGCAAATACTGTTTTAAGAAATCGATATAAAATTCGTTTTGTATATTTCATGAGTATTTCTATAATTCTAACTATTTTTTGTATTTACTCATAATCTAGCTTAGCATATGCACTATAATAATATACATATTTATGTACATACTTATTTTACTAACATTAAATATGCGAGCAACCCCAATAAACACATTAATTGTAAAATAAAAAGTGCCATGCCTTCCAAGCGCTGCAAACTTAAAAAATAAAAATAAAAATTAGGGACAAACAAGTCAATCCTTCTCTGAAATGCATTGCCAGTTGAGCAACTGATCTGATAACCAATTCGCCCTTTACACAAGACCAGACGCGCTCCCATCAAACATCGAAATCCATTTCGTGCAGCATCCATCGCTGTCAATACAGTGTATAGCGTTTGCTGTTGCCTTAACGACCAATCGATGGATTTGTAATACATCTGAATAACGCTAAGGTCCAGGGCTATAATTAAAAGATAGAGTCAAATGAAGCCTTCGCGTCCGGCCGCGCAGGCCGCAATTAAACAATCGGTCCTCGCTATAAATTGTGTGGTCGCGTTGTAATTGAAATGTTTGGCCCATCTGTAATCGCTCCGAATAATGTATGGTACTTCAAATAGAAGAATTATGGCAATATTAATTTCATTATTATAATCACTTTAAAGTAAACAAATATAAAATATAAGTAAACAGTAAGTAAAACATATTTATGTGAAGCGATAGTAAATAATTTAATCCAATTACTAACAAGAATATGATTAAATGTTCAAATATATCGTTGTCTGGCCCATATCAGCAGTTAAAATTACAGCATCGCAATTTTTTTTAACTAATAAGTTATTCGATTAAAGTAAACTGGATTTTAAATGCTGATTTTCTAAAAGTTAATAAACAAAAATTTCGAATTGGTTCGGTTTTTCCAATAAATCAACAGTTCATAAATACCTAAACAGTTAATTAAACACGCAGACAGAAAAAAAATGATTGAGACAACATGGACCGTTAAAGTCTGGCGATAACAATACATCAAAAGTCACGTATATTTTTTGTTAGGTGGAAACGAAACTAACATTAGTCCGCTTATTGGCATCCGAACAGTCCTTCAAAGGGAATTGTAATCCATCCTATCCCCGCCTGCCGTCCTGCAAATATACAGAATGCAATTTAGTTCATCTGCCATTGTTCCATTCTGAGTTATTGGAAATGTAAGTGCGTTTTGGACTGTCACAAGAATTCATAATACAAAACCTACTATATGCATTGTATGCATGTAAGAGGGAATCTATTTCAATTTCGAAATACAGTCAATACGAAACACATTATTATATATACATACAATACATATACGAAACATATATATGTATGTTTTGTGTTTTTTTTAAAGAACGCTATTGTTTGAATCGAGGGACGAGTTGAAAAGATATGAAAAATAGTTTAAAAGTTCCTTCAAATTGCTATTTTAATAAACATTTGATGTAAGCCATAAATTAATTGTAACGCCACTCCAATTAGAGCGCCCAAAATACTATCAATTAAAAATTCAACCATGGACTCATCAAATTGTCATAAACTGTATATTTGATGATTTTGAAGTCAACGAACGCTTAATTTACATTTGAGTTATAAAATCATAACCAGTATTTTACTATTCATATATAGTACGTTGTTTTATAAAATGAAATAAGCATTACTATCGACAAATACATTTATTGGGTGACTATTTTTCTGGTATACAGGCTTTGGCTAATTTCGGCGCGGATCTCGTGTTGAAGGTATCCGAGGATAGAAATATTTTATTGTTATTTTAAATCTACGTAATATTAAGCAACGTAATATATGTAATATTGTACATCTTATCAAAGATAAATGTCTCAACGCAGCTGCGGAGGCGCGCTCTTCTCCGCGAGCGATTTACTCGCAACAGTTTCTTTGTGCACGCTGCCTACGAAGTCTCACTGAAAGAGATTAGCTAAGAAAATTAGTACCAGTTAAATAATGTTAGCACAAAATATTATTTTATCTCTAAAAATGTATTGTCTTAATATATAAAATGATTTTTTATACATAAATAGTGTAACATAACAAAGAGAGGGTGTGAGAGAGAGAGAGAGAGAGAGAGAAAGACCATCTGTTGGTAAATGGTCGCGGCCATATCACATGCAAATGTTTACGTGTTCTAAATTTAAAATCATGAATAAATAAATAAATAAATCATCCTAGAACGTGTCAGATTTGTACAAAATATGTATATGTTCACATTATCCCGACATTATCTGTGGGTATCAAAATCACAGCTAGTACAAAAACAGCCTTCATAATTCAAGTGTTATATGTGTAAATGTGATTTTTTGTACCTAACGTTTACGTTCGGAACCCTTTTGTTAGGACTCAAGGTTTACGCAGGCGTGGCGGCTCACGAAGCGCCCACAGCCGCCTCTGGCTGCTGTTTATGGCGTGCATTTGTTATAATTTCCAGAAGATACATAGAGCAAACAGTAAAAAGGAACCACAGTTGCGAAATATACCGCCTATCAATACCGAAGTCCGGAATTAGGTTGTAAATTTCGAAATTTATTTCAAAACAGGCGATCGCATGTTGCGGTTTTTATTACGTGGCTTAAGAATAAAAGGGGAAAATAGCGCTTGTAAATTATAAGCGGAAGTCTTGTTTAAAGAAAATATGATCTGGCCGTGATCCAACGGGCAAGTGGAACTAACTTAGAACTAACGTAATAAAGTATTGTACGTAAGGTCTGCGTTAAAACTGAGGAAGTTGCAGATTGTGAGTGTTCGAAAACTTCGTAGCCGGTGGAAATCTTCAGTGCCTTCCCAAAAGGAACATGAGTGTGGGTAAAATAAGCCATTCGCAACTGATTTATTATTTTTAATATACGGAAAACAATCAACAATCGAAATATCATGCACAAAAAAGGATATGTTCAGCAATATTTTTATAAGATTCAATGCTCATAATGAAAAGATTCATAATCCCCTTAAAAACGATTTTTTTTACTGAATTACCGCTTCAATTCAACCTTTTATAGCGAGAATAATTCCAGTAATCGAGCAATAATCATCCCACACTCGTTGTTAATTATTAAGACGTTTAACGGGCGAATAAAAAAACTCACGGCCGAAACAAAAAGACACAAGGGGTTAAGGCTGAGGAAATATCGGCCAATCCTATAGCGGAGAACGGCTCTACTCGGTAACATAATCTCGTTAGAATGCCACCGGGCCATCTGCTCTCATTTAACTTATGAACGACAAAGGAATTTTTAGTACAGATAAACCGCTTACTTTGCTTGGAATTTTATCTTATACCACCGACGCTTCGCACTGTACACCTTTGATTTGTTTAAGCTGTTAGTAATTAAATTGAGCAATAATTTGCATTTAATTTAATTTCGCATTTCGTTTTCATTCGGTTCGTAGTTTAATGCAGTCGCAAACTTTTTGTTTGTTGAGTAAATGTTACCAGGTGCAGATTTGAACAATGTAATTAAAATCGCATAAATTCGAGTTCTCTCTGTGTCCATATTTTTCACATTATAGACAATATTGTTATTTGCTTAAAATAATACATGTGAACACCATGTTGTTAATGATTTGCGTATCTATATTTTTGTTAATGCAAAGTATTTTTAATCTGTTTCACTATATGGGCTTTAGAACAAATAAACATTTATGTGGAATACAAAATTCCAAGTAGGTATTTACCTACTTGGTATGTTGCACCCCAAAACCCCAAACAAACAAACAAAGCAGTACCTAACTACAAAATTGAATATGTTTGTTTCGGTTAATTGTACAGTGTACTAAATTGTTAAATAAATAAATAAAATAAAACGCATTAATACTGCTTGTATAAAAAGTGTATTTTGTCGTTGTCTTGCCTATATAGAATAGACAAAATATTTACAGAGTAACGAGATGTTATGGTGTTAACAAACTAATAAATACCAACTTTCGATAGTTAGGGATTTTTATATCTCTATGACGTTAAGATTATTCGGGCCGTTCCAATAAAACTAAAGTATATATTACTTCTTTGAAGATCAACACGACTTGTTCCGAATTTTGATGAGATCTCTAAAAGCTAATTAATATTAATATGGGAATTTCAACGTCGGGAATAGTTAGCGTCCATAATGATCGATCCGACCGCCAAGTAATCTCGAAGCAGCAAATTAAGCCCCAATTTATCGTTATTAGGTTTTGAAGAGTTCGAATTATATGGTAAACGTGCAGGTGACAATGTGGGTGGCGGTGATATCGATAATATTGAATAGGCACAGCGCACGCTATCTAATCGCTTAATGGTCGGAAGATTGATGAGCACGCGGAGACAATACGGATATTAATTTATTTGTTCGAAGAACCGTCTGCTAAGGGAGGTAGGATAACGAGAAATGGAGCGTAAATGAAACTTTTTCCTCCGCAGTGACTCCGAGCGGGAAATCATATATTAAGTCGTTCCCCCGTGACTGTAGATTTCGCCTTTTGTCTTTCCCATAAAAGCAATGTCGCGGATAATTTTTCTCCTTTGATCTAGTTCATCAATGAACGTCAGAATGGAATTAATTGGTCGATGGCACAACAAATTAAACGGCTTCTATATTCGTTGCCTTTTTGTAGCTCGAACTGGTGACTTTATAGGTAATTGGGATAACGTGTATAATGTAAACGATATCGAGCAAGGTAATTGACACAATTTCCAATTACAGATTGTGATGTAAATTTGGTGAGCTTTATCGCCTTGCAAAGATACCAATTCCACAAACTAGGCAATAATATAGTAACTTGTAATATGACAACAAAAATGCTGACAACCCATTTACCTAATTTCTAAATCAAGTACTTATAAAGATAACTGTACACCCAGACAGAACAGACATTATAACTCTTCAAACAAATATTTTGACCTGGATTGGAATCGAACCCACACCTCCCTGCTTAGCAATCACTGTCCACTGGACACAAAGAAATAAGCCACAATTTATCAACTGCAATCGAATATAAAAGAATCTCAAAAATCCAATAAATGGCTACACAGTGGGAAACTATTTTATTTCTTCGCAATTAATCAAAACTTTCCAGAAAAACAATATACTCGTATATCACAAGTTCACAACTCCATCTGATTTAACGAGAGGCTGGTCACGAAAAAAGGACGAAACTCGGACGGTTTCAAATTACTCACGCCACGAGGCTTAACTGCACCATCTGTCGCATCCGCGCGCACAACTTGAACTGACGTCATAAAATCGCTGGTTGGAAGAATTTCAATAACAGGTTGGAGGAATTTTATTTGTCACATTTTACGACTTTCAGCTTCATTATTAAAAATCGGACAATGAACTTGTTCACAATTTTGTCTATTAACACTAACGAATCGTATTTAAGTTATATCGTTTTTACCTCTAAAATACGAGCATGAAAAGCATTATAAATTGCTTACGTTCTTTGTGAAACTTACATATAACCAATGGTACAATATGACTTTGATTTTATTAAATTAAATTCAGCTAAACAACCATTGGTCATGCAAGTAGAACTTAAACAGCATTTTTTTATACAAAGTCGTATGAATTATAGCAGATATTTACGGCAACACGGCGAGCACTTTGCCTATTAGCTCCACGTACTAGTGCATAATCACAGCGACCTTGTCCCAATAGCCAGCAATTATCTCATTGACACACCCAGAAACCAATCCATTGTATTGCACAATTTAAACATAATTTCGCCGCATGTTACCGGTTAAAAATGATAGCAAATAGTTTCGTATTTACATGTTATTGTAATCTAAATAATTTATACATGATAAAAATGTAATCGTTCAGATAAACATACAATAGTTTAGCGGTTTTGCTTTTACATTTAAAAGCGTCTGATGCTATCAAATCATCAATATTCATTACATTAGTCAGTAGGTACATTAATAATTCTGAAGGTAGAATTATTTCACAAAAACCAGTCACAGACAGACAGAAACATAAAAGGTTATCTCTTCACATCTTAATGGAAACGCCGGCCGCGTATTTAGTAATGTTAATAACGTTGTTGTTCATTTAGTATGATGAAATGCTAATGTTATGACATACATAATGAAGAAATAATAATTTGTCCTATTTTATCTAAGTTGTTTTAAACACATTTAACATTTTCATATGACGATAAATTCGAATTCTATATTGTAATTTCACCGTGATGAACAATACATTTAATGTGCTCTATTAACATAGAATTAATGCTTTCGTCCTCTTAACACAGCCCATAGCGAGCGTGGACCGCGAGAAAAAGTCAAACGAGAAACTCTCTATTCCATTTTCAATAAACTGTTAATCGTTATTGACACTTCGAAATCCGGATGTAAAAATAGGTAACACAAATTGGCAATTTATTCGTCCGAGCGCCGCTTGTGTCCGAGCGCGCTAGATAATGTCCGCTTTGGTCGATATAACTGCCTTAAATTGAGTTTTGATAGTGCCTCCACTGCACTAGGCTGTGTATACCTTAAATCGCATTACATTCGACCCAAGAGTAAAACTGGACTAGGACCAAGACTATACCTAATAAAACAGGTTATATCGTAGGATGTGTATGGAAAAGGTGCGATGGAGCTCAATTAAAAAAGGCCGACAAAAAAACATAATTCATTTGTTTCATTTAAAATGGATTTGCAATTTATATTTAATCCCTTTAAACTTAGTTTCAAAAATGGACATTGATAAAACGATTGTCAAAGTAGTAAATCATACCACTGACATTAAATTATGCATTGCCATCAGTGGTCAATAGATTTGTAATGGATCGCAATAACTCGAAATTAGCTATTTATTCATACGAGCTCTGTTTGTCCGGCCTATCCGGATAATGTCCTGTCTGACCGAAATAACTGCTATAAACTGAGTTTAGCTGCTACCCTCACTATGAACCTTTAACTCTTTGTATCATGTCAAAGAGCTGTAGTCCTTTGGGAGCGTTCCACGATCTCGATATGAGCGAAATGTAATTTCGATCCCACCGTCCATTTTTCTTCAGTTCGTATGAGAACGGATTTCTCTGTGTTCTTTTTAAAAGGATTCTTTAAAATTCTAGAATAGCTTTGGAGCGAGGATACAATTCGGCTTTCGCTTGGTGTATAAGAAAATAGGTACCGCATTTGTTTTATCGATAAAAGACAGACTTGATAACATTAAGCTATCTAGACACAGTTTTCTTTTAGTTATTGTTACATTTCTAATTCCAAGAAAATTTAAACTAGGCTCAGTTTTCTGATACCTTTTTAAAACCTGTCCGGCAGGTGTCTACGTCCATTACTAAGGTTTTTCAATTTCTTCGACAGCTTAAGATTACTAAGTGACGCATGAAAAAAAAATATACCAGCCGAATTGAGAACCTCCTCCTTTTTGAAGTCTGTTAAAAATAGTATCAAGCTTGGTATCTTCAATTACCTATTAAAACTTGTTAAAATGGTATATTCGTTTTCCAATAAGAGTAGCCGGGTTGTCCTCTTATTTACATGGTATATACATATGTATATTGTATATACAATAAAAGGCCTCTTTAAAAGTATTTTATTCTGCTATGTATAACTGTGTTATACTTATAGATATATTTTCACATTTGACGAAGACTCGAAACCTACTTCACTAACTAACTAACTAACCCAATACTAATTAATACATGATGATTAGTAAATTCTGCTGCAGGTTTGTTTTGCACTGGAATATAAAAAGTATATATAATTATAGGCGTGGTTAACATGATGTTTCAGCCATTATAAAAGAGCGTTCACTACAAACTATCACAATGTACCGGTATCTATGTAGACGTTTCAGATGAAACAGGCCTCGTTCGACAAGACACAGAGCCTCCATTGGCTATTAAGCTCATTGATCATCCCAAAACCATTGTTTCCTTTGTTCGAAGTGCAATCTATTCGTTGTATGTACCAATTTAAAGCAAGTTCGATAAACAGGGTTGCCACGTTAAGTGTCGAAATTATTTTTCTTAATCTCAACATATCGCTCCTATTATCGTCGTCGACGCTAATTTGTCGCATCATAGGTATTTTAGGTAAAATGTATTTAAACTTATTCAATAGCTTTAATATCTAAAATTTTTAAACATTATCCACTAAACAAAAAGATTAATCGAGAATTTCTCATAATCACAAACGGTTAAGAATGGCATTTATACAATTTCCTTACGTTTTATAGCAGTCACAATTTTTCTGTTCTAATATCTGGCTTATGATCAGTCCAAGGAGTATAGAGAAAGGGTTGTGAAAATTCTCTTTTGACACCGGTTCTCCACTATAGCATAAGAGATACCATTGCCGTAGAGTATTTTAATATCAATGCTTATTTTCTCTCATGATCACTTCTCAAATATCGAGACTAAAATTCACTGAACGCTATTCAATATAATTATAAACCCTTAGCCTGCAAATGTGACGATTGAAGGGAATACTAAGGGTTTGGTCACAATATTTCATCCAGCCAGTTAAGCCAGCCTGTATAAGTGGCCAGTGACTGCGGAGTAAACTTAAATCGGGGACATAATAGACGGCAGATTTCCACAATCGACAAATAACTTCAACGAATAGTTACGGATTGGGGAAGCTATTAAACCTGAGTTATGTTTCCTAAACTTTAATGGGCGATTCGGTTTAAGTTAGTGAAATCATGTAGTTCCAAACTCCATAATTGTTTTGGCCAATGAAAAAGTTTTCGAAAGCATTATAGAGTTTCATTAAGTTTACTTCATAAAAGTGACTTTTTATTGCTTTACAGTACCTACTACGATTATTCAGGAATATAGAAGTGTAATAAGTAGGTACTAGCGATAGGATTGTGCTAATTAATCGATAAACGTACAATTGGGACCATAATTATTTATTTCAACTTAATCCATGGATTGAAATGTTAAGTCGGTTTTGTACTGAGCATTTAGTTTTTTTTTTTTCAAATTTTTTTTTTGTAAATGTGACAACCCTATCAATTTACTGAGAGAATATGCCCGCATATCTTAATATTGGTGGGAACGGCCGACACGTGTTCCCTCGTGTGAACAAGACGCAGGAAGAGACTCCTCGTTTTATACTAACTGCACTAACATTTACATGCATACGGAACCCACAGCTGAAGGGGTGGTTGTTACTTAGGTTAATAATAGAACCAATGCGTAGGTACCCCCTACTTTGTGACAATGTTATTATAATTTAGATCAATATTATAGTAAGAATATTATATACAAGTCATCCGCATCCCTAATACCATTTTTCATCATCAACGCCATCATAGTTATCGCCACAATAATCACAAATACGATTTACGAGTATATCATATCCATTCATTTTATTTTACTTAAAAATGTGTAACAAACTTAAAACAAACACGATTTTTTTTAACATCGTTACATTTTTGTATGCGACCAGTATTCTAATATATTACCTGTTATGAAGCGCAAAAAAATATTCACAAATCTCATACATTTCCGCGAAATACAGCCGGATATGTTATAAAAATCAAGTTTTAATTTATATGGATATACATAAGAGTAACGGAATTCTGAACATTTCATGGAAATCCTTAACAAGTACATACATAATATGTGGTTTGTTATAAAGAAGCGCGAACAAGTAGCGATAAATAGCTGCGATAAGGGAACCAGTGGCGTCTTCGCGATCTTATTGTCGGAACAAATCCTAGAACGGATATTGTGTTACAATGCAGAAAAAAAAATCAATGCAAAGTGTAACTTATTGCATAAACGTAACCTGTTACGATTAATTGTTTCATCGCCGTCTCGTTTGTCCAATTGGTCGATGTTCGATATTCAACTTTGTATATTCAAGCTTCAAGTATATTCAAGCAAGTTTTCGATATTCAAGCTTCTACATGATAGTTATTTTTATATATAATTACCATAATAGATATTATAAATTGTTGAGGGTTCGAATCGAGAGTTGTAAGTTTTACGATAGAAATAATTATAACTTCGTCATTTATCAGCTTTTTTTTGTTTCTTTGTTTTTGTTTTATATCTGTTTTCCTGTTATTTTTTTCTTGTTTGGATGAAATAAAAAAAATATTTATTTATTTCTCTATTTCGCTTATTCTCTATTTCTTTATTTCTTATTTACCTTAACTCTTGTTTTTCTTACCGTTGCGGAGAATAATTTAGTTCCTTAATGTTACAAACAGGACAGCCCCGAATTGTACCTAAATATGGTACACTTGTTAACGTTGCAATATATCAATGAGCATCAGCATTATGAGGAGATCGCGTGACGATTGCCTCTTTAGTATTCGACTTGTGGACGATATTAATGTAGGATTACATCCAAGCTCATACAAGCATTAGCTTTGAAACTAATAATGCTGTTAGAACATGATCTATAGATAACTTTATTCGGCTATTTCTGACTAATGTTTCCGTTTTTAATTTCCGTTTTTCCTAGCCTTCCGGGAATTATTCAAACATTGCATTATTCAATTCTATCCTTTATAATTTATGGTATGATGATATGAAACCAAATGGTGAGTTATTTTTTATTTATTTAGTATTTTAAAAAAATATTATGTTGTATATAACTATGGTACCCAATCATTCAATCATCAAATCAATATGTTAACGGATATAAACATTACCATCTTATTTAACTTATATCTTTTTTCCTCTGTTATCTTATCTAATATATCACAAATGTAATATTATTATTTCATATGAGACATTACGCAAACAGCGTGCGGACAGTAAACCGCAAACAAAGCAAAGTGAACATGAAAAAATGCTTCCGCTCTTCCACGATTTCAAATTAAAATTCAGTTCTTGTTTCTGCGCCACCAGATGTGATTCTCACTTTGCATTTCTGCATCCTTCGGTCGGGTTGCGAACGAGTAGCATTAAGGAAATTCAACGGAAGTTAATGACCAAAAAAAGTTATCATATCCATTTTTCTTCACCGCTTTCATTCCGGGAGTGAAGCTGTGTCAATTTGTTACAAAATACTAACGACTTTCGAAGTACTTACAATATAAACTTAATTTGATGGAGATGATTAAGGAATCACCAACTCGATTAACGTTCGTAACTTAGAAAAAAAAACACAATTTTTTTTTAGTTCCATTACGGGTCATAGTGAAAAAGCTCAAGTCATTTGTCTACCAAGTTGCCTGAGCGCGTATTCGCTTTCTCACACGGTATCAAACAGTTACTTAGATTTCTGTTTGTTATTTAATATATTGTATCATATTAGATATTATTGGCTATAATGGTAAAAAAAATTCGCGAGGAACCTGCAGAACCCAAAGTTCTACCTGACAGATATAAACAAAATTATTAATAGCGTCAAAAAACAAAATGTTGTATATTATGTGTACATAAATTTTGTATGTATTTACCTAAAACGTAAGTAGTTAATAAAATTAAAAGCCCTGCAAATGATGCATGTTAAATACCACGATAGAATGTTCGAATTCCACAAATTGTTCATGATTGAAATCCAATGTCAATTAAGCTCAGCGCCCAGTTACTAATCCCACTGCAGTTCGATAGTTGGCCAATAGAGAAGCCAAAGCTTAATACCTGTAGAATTTGAATGGTCCTATTTACAGAATACAGCACCAATTTTAACACGTTTTATTGCAATATAGATGTAGTTAATATTGATTTTCAATTAAGTAATAAAATAACTGAAACGAGCATATAGAAAATTATTATTATTAAAACATCACGTTACGTCCCTAACGGGGTAAGCAGAAAGCACCAAGTGCCATATATCACTATCTTTATATAAGTTACGTTCTACAATTATCAATCTGATCCATAAAGCCCGATTTCCGAGACTATTGACTGTCCTATCATCTTGCATCTGCGTTGCATGGTCGAAGTAAAAAAGTATATTAAAAATATTAATGAAAAATATTTTATAACTGAGAATACTTACAGTTAAGTGGATCTTATTTCTTAAAAGATACATTAGTTATACCTAATAGATTAATTTATCATCGGACTTCAATGCGAATTGTGTTTGCGACAAATGCGAGCGAATTACCCGCAGGCCACCGCGTGACTCGCCTCCACAATGCGAATTGAAGCGCTCTCGAGACGAGATGTTGACTCAATCTGAAGCTAACTAAGTCGACAAATTGATTCACACCAAATACGTCTTAAACAGCGACGCACCACGATTGACTGTAATGTTTCACTCGAAATTAGTGCTAATCAAAACACATTCCATACATTAGCTAACGGGGCTAATGTGACTTATTATAATCCTGCAGCGCTAATCAAAATACGTTAGATACATACACTTATTATTTGTTACCTATCAAAAATACTATTCCACGTGGGCAACACAGGCAGATGCTTGCAGTGGGATATACAAACGAAATCATTTAAAAACATGTATTAAAAAGGAACAGTAATATAAGGATTAATCGCGGTAAGCATTAAGACCGCACATATATCACAGCAATCAGATGTTTCAAAGAAACGAGTTCAAACCGCAGGCACCAATTAACGCAAATAAACACATGTGTTAGGAATCTCGGTGGCTTATCGCGATAAAAAAAAATATATTCGCTTCGGAATCTCACTAAATTACACGTCATACACAATTGCGGACCGTCTGAGACTCTGGTCCTCGCTATCCTTGAAATAATGAGGCCAACAGATGTATACGTAAAATAACTTAAGCTGTTTGTTTACTTAATTTTATTAATGTCGTCCGAAGTATAACTCATAGCCATATACCTAAAATATTACGTAAAAGCAAAATGGTATAAATTGGATTTACATAGAGTTTCCTACGTTAATCAAATTGATTACTGGCAGTGAGTCTTGGAAACAGACGCGTACGTATAAAGAGAATTATGAATGTAGAAAAACATGTCAGATTTGTAAGGAACGATATTTGGCACTAGCTTTGGAAGCCTGGGATCCCATAATAAACACTTTGTAACGAATCCTAAGTACTTCGCTAAATCGTCAGTCAATCTAACGGTATGTAGGCAACTATTTAACGGCTTTCGATGCACTTTTCAATATGCAGGTATTAAAGGAAATGGAATTTATTCGATCCAATGGCGTTGTCGGCTCACTGAATTCATTTCAATAGCTAAATAGTGATTGCACCCTTTGTGTACCAATTTAAAGGCGAATATGTCATACACGCAAAATGGGTTCCATCTGAAGTGAACACTATTTTCGTATTCGTGCTTTACAATAAATCGCTTATCGAACGATAATGTGTTGTTACACATAATTTACAATGTAACCACGCCTAACCACTACATCTAGTTCTAACATCAAATTGCAAAATCTCGCTGCGTTGTAATGTAACGCGACATTAGCCACGCAACCACAATCACGTTCCTCCGACAGATCTAAGGTACGATCTTAATGCGCCTCATTCCTTTAAACCGGGTCGATGACCGATAACAGCTGCCCGGAGGTGGGCAAGCGTTATTGACGGTATCTGTTCAGCAAAAAGGTATTTAGAATCGGTAATGTTTGATGGATTAACGGTATAGAATATAGATATTACGCTGTCATAACTTATCAAATATCAAGAGAACAGTTTTGAAAAGTAAACATTGTGATATTGCGTCGACAATTCAAAAACATAAAGGTATATAAAACAGAGGTAAATATAAAAAAAACATCCCTTATTTATATATTGTACTCATGTAGTTGTAACTTCGTATATATTATATGTGAATTATTGAATATACTTAATAGAAACGAACGTTGTTACAAATGCTAAATATTCAGATATGTGGAGAATCTGCACGCTTGTTCTAAATACGTTTAATAATAAAACTACGACTCAAGAAACAGTTCATACTATAAAACAGGGTCATGATACTTTAGTTAGTAGTAGTAGTTAGTGAGTAACGTACACCTGCCATGCTTAACTGGAAGGGTTTGTTATCTTATATGAACCTCATTTTTTGTTACCTGCAGGAATAGATAACCGGCCTCTTAGGGGTAAGATCAGGTTATGTCAGATTTTGACGCTCTAAAACTCGTGTGTTGTATTTTTTTCCACACAAAGATTATAGAAACGCTCCAAAAAACCCAAAGTCGTCGGTCGCGGCAAGAATGTATTGGTTTGCGTACTAAATTTAATCAAAGTATACATATTCACGAATTCTTCAAACTTTGAGATCAAATGAGCACTAGTATTAAATTTGCATTATATTAGGTTTTAATGTTGTTAGTATTATAACATGAAGAAAGAAAGAAAGACTTTAATTTTATTTCGCATAGTGTGCCGATAAAGAAAAATTGATAAATGGACTCATTTTTAGACAATAATTGAAAAATCACTGCTAACAAAATTCCTAACATGATAACAAAAAACGATAGAAATACGCATACCTTACAAAACTTTTATCACGATTATTGCAAGCTTTAGTTCAAATTTTGAAAGTTTCCGTTACAAAGCAAATATGCGGTATATAAATCGCCGTCAAGTGATAAGCATTCGAAGCAACACAATCAATATTCGCGTGCGCCGTCAAAGCGATAACAAGGCCTCGTTTCCGCGTTCAGCGCGATCGCCGCTGATAGCGGACCGGGAACAAGTCTGAGCAGCTGCCAGCGGAATGACCTGCAAGGAAAGATAGAAGCGGGCGTAAATCATTCTTCAGATGCCCCATAACATGTTTCTTTTTATGTATATCTATATCTATATCTATATATGATGTATACATATATAGGGGATTTACAGCTATATATGTATACATCATATATAGATATAGATATAGATATACATAAAAAGAAACATGTTATGGGG